>CM062809.1:1111284097-1111497197 GCA_031772625.1 Pinus tabuliformis | reverse complement strand
TTTCAGAAAAGAGGCCATTGCCTCACTGTAGAGGTCCTCCTATATATGGTCTGTGATAAAATCTGTGCGTCCCTAGGGAGTGATTTCCTCGATCAGCCAATCTCCTAGAGGACGATCCACTGCTTCTTTTGAAAGCCGGTCAGCAATTGCATTTCTTTCCCTGTAGATATGAGAAACAGATATCTGGTCAAAATGTGTTTTGAAAAAAACAATTTCTTCCAAGATATGTTTCAAAGAATATGCATGACAAATGGATTTGTTGTTAAACCAATGAACCACAGTCTTTGAATCACCAAAAGTTTGAATTTGCTGGCAGTTTTTGGTCATGGCAAAATATATAAGATGTCGCAGGGTCATCAGTTCAGCATGGTTGTTTGTTCCGGGTCCCAGACCCAATCTCATCTGATAGTAGTGTGAGTCTGTTAGATGAAACAGGATGCCACCACCACATCCTTGCCACTGGGCCGCCCCGTCAAAGTATGCCCACGGCACATCTTTGTTTATGCGTTCTGGGTTGATGTTCCTGGGCTGAAGCTGTTTGGTCACAGTTGGTAATTCTGCATATGCCGCACATATGATGGGGGGAAGGAGGCTCCAAATTACTGTACAGTTTTCAAATATGATCGCATTCCTCCTGTTCCATATGTTCCAGGCCACCAAGAGGGGGAGGTTCCGGGGCTTTTCTGTCGCCACTGTTGTCCACCACTGCTCCCACGCCGCTTGAATGTCCACCCCCTGCCAGTTCGCGTTGATATTTAGAGTCTGTATGACCTGTGTCCATATTTCCCTGGTGGTCGAACATGTGAGGAATAGATGGACGACAGTTTCGTCCTCTTTCTTACATAATACACACCAGGATGGGCCTGCGAAAGCCCTTTTCATGAGATTGGATCCCGTGGGGATTTTGTTCGCTAGAATATTCCACATAAGTAGTTTGGTTCGTGGCTGGGCCTGCAATTGCCAGATAGCAGACCACCAGCTTTTGTGACTTTCGGGTTTTTTGCTTCGATCAATTTATTGTATCCTAATTTTGGCGAGTATATTCCAGTTTTTGATATGGCCCATATGAGCTCATCCTCCTCCTCCCTTAATCGAATATGGGATTCGATTAAGGCCTGTATGTATGATTTCCAGTCTTCGTTCCACTCATATGTCAGGTTCCATTTCCGATCAGTTAACCATGCTTGAGAGTATATAGTGGAGTGCTGTTGGTCGCCAATCTGAGAGAGATATTTTATACCTCTGTTGTTAAGATGGCGGACCAGTCCTTCTGGTAAATTGTGGGCATTCCCTGAACCTGGCCATGGGTCTATGCCAATGCGCACAGATGAGCCATTGCCAATGCGCCATAGGAGGCTATCCCTGATAAGAGGCATGGCATTCAGAATGGCCTTCCAAATCACTGATATACCCTGTCTATTCCAATTTGGCCGCCGGATCCAGTCAGTGATGGTCAGAGGCCAGATATACTTGTGGTGTATGACTTCCGCCCAGAGACTGTTTTGTTTTAGTAATATCCAACCCTGTTTAGCTGCCAATGCTTGCGCAAATTCCGAGAGTGATTTTAGGCCCCACCCCCCCCATTTTTTTGGTGTAGTAATCCTGGACCATCTTACCCAGGCGAAGATCTTTCCTTTTTTGTTGCCATTCCATAGAAATCTGTTACATGATTGTTGTATTCTGTGAAGTATTCCTCTGGGTATCCAGGATAGAGACATCCAGTATACAGGTGTGGCTTCAAGGATTGTTTTATCAGCATAAGTCTGCCAGCTTTTGATAGAAGCCTATTGTGCCAGCAGTTTATCCTCTTTTCAATTTTTGTGATGAGCCAAGTCTAGTTCTCAATCTTGTAACCATTTGGTTTTAGTTTAAAACCCAAATATTTGATGCCTTCCAGCATGTTTGTTTCCTGGAAGGGGAAATTTTGATTTGCAAGATGAGTTTCCTGATTTGTACACCCTGCGAGAGAGATAATAGATTTCCCCCTGTTGATCTCCATGCCGTAGCACTACAGAAGAGCTGTAGTATTTCATTTAGTGCTGTGGAATCCCGGACACTCCCATTAATGAAAATAAGGATATCATCTACAAAGAGAAGATGGGTGAGGAAATAATGCTCCATGATTTTGAGGCCACTGATATTCCCACTCCTTTTGGTTGATGCAATGAGCCTGCTAAGCCCTTCCATAACAATGAGGAAGAGAAGTGGGGATAAAGGACATCCTTGTCTGATTCCTCTGCTGATGTTGAATGGTGTTGAGGCTGAGCCATTGATGAGTATGGCGAAGGAGACGGAGGTGATACATCCCATAATCCAGACGATAAGTTCAAGGGGGAAGCCCAAATGAGTGAGGATCATCTTCAAGTAGAGCCAATTTACTTTATCAAAGGCTTTTGCTAGATCAATCTTGAGGGATATACCTTTTAGGCTTTTATACTTTATAGAGTGTAGAGCTTCCTGGGCAGTGCCAATGGCCTCTTGTATGTGGCGGTGATGGAGGAAAGCAAATTGTTCTGCGGAGATGTGAGTAGATAGGATGGGCTTGATACAGTTAGCTATGATCTTGGATATGATTTTGTAGAGGCAGTTACATAAGGAAATAGGTCGAAAGTCATTATAGGATGATGGGGCATCTGATTTAGGGATCAGGGCTATATAGGTGAAGTTCATAGGGGGGTGAATGTGCCCGGTGATCCTGCTTTCTTCAATGACTTCCAACAGATCCTCCCCCAGTAATTCATAAAAGGCCAGATAGAACTCCACCGGCCATCCGTCCGGACCGGGGCTCTTATCTTTTTTGAACCATTTGAGAGTACTTTCCAATTCCTGCATGGTGACTGGCTGTGTAAGTTCCTCATGCTCCTCCTGTTCAACAAATCTGGGGAAATGACCAGCCATATTAATGATATCTGGAAGATTTATGGCAGTCGGGGCAGTAAATTGCCTTTTGAAATGAGATACACCCAATCTGGCAAGTTGCTGGAGTGATGTAGCCCATCCATCCGGTTCATATGGCAGCTGCCAGATAGTGTTTGAGGCCTTTCTGCCGTTTGCAAGGTTATGGAAATATTTGGTATTACGATCCCCCTCTTTAAGCCAAATGGCTCTACTTTTTAACCTCCATAGTTCCTCCTTTTCTTGCAGGATCTTGATTTTTTGAACTTCCAAATTGTACAAGAGGGTTTTTGATTCCTCAGATAAGTAACCAGTCCCCTTTTCATCCATCAATTGTGCAATTTGAGTCTCTGTATCCAAAAGAAGCTGTTCATCTCTCAGTCGTTTCCTCTTTGCCCAGTTCTCAGTCAATTTCTTGAGGTCATTGAGTTTGTTGCAGAAATCCACTGCCTTTCTCTGATCTCTTAGAGGTGGTTGTGATCTCCAGTAATCCATGACCATATTAATAAAATCCAGATCTTGTAAGTACCCCGCAAAAAATTTGAATGGGGATTGGGGCTTGTTTTTTTCTCCACTGACCTATAGGAGAATGGGAAGGTGGTCAGATAGGCCACCCGAGCTTACCCATTGTCTGTACAGGGAAGTTTTTGAATCAGGTCCTCATGTACCAGGAATCTGTCTAATCGCCTTCCCAAAGCTGCCTCCCCAGTTCTCCTGTTGTGCCAGGTGGGGACTTTCTTGTTCATTGGAAAATCAACAAGCCTGTGCGAATCTATTAACATGCTCATCTGTTCAGATATGGGATCAAGTTGAGCATGATGTCCCCAGGATTCCTCGACACCCAGGGAGAAATTGAAATCACTCATCACCGCCCAAGTTGTGGCACTAGTGATGAGGTTGCTTCCCAAAAAATTTTGCCAAAAGGCCAGACGATTTTGATTCGGGCCATATATATTGATAATGCGAATAGGGAAACCAATATCTCCTATGAAGATATCCATACCCATAAAACCCTACCGCGCCAAGAGTATAATGGCTTGACCTTTTTAGGATTTATGCCGATGGCGAGACCCCCAGAGCGTCCATTTGCATCCATACCTTGAAATAACCATCCTGGTAGTAGGGCATGAAGGGATCTCACAGCCAGTTCCGAGGTGCAAAGGGTCTCCTGAAGGAAAAGAATGTCACATCTGGATTCATGTATCAGTCTCTTGAGAGCCAATCTCTTTTTGGGGTTGGCTAATCCCCTACAATTGAAGGAGAGCCAAATCATGGAGAACCAGTGGCCAAGGGCTCAATTGCTCTAAGTGCCCGTTCGATTGTGCATTGGCGCCCTCGGGCGACATCTGCCACTGCATTTTGTATGGCTGAGTTAATCTTTGATGGACGTCCTCTTTTGGGTTTATGGTTAGAGTATCGGCCAGGGGAAGAACCGAGTCCCAGAAGTCTGGTTCGGACCCGAGGTCTGAGGTGGTAAGGGTGCGATCCAGAGCCAGTGGGGGAGGAGGATGGATAGGGGAGGGCAGTGTCCAGCCTATGAGAGGAGGGGTGGTAGCGAAGGTAGGGGGGGGGGAGCAATGGTGTAGAGAATAGAAGGAATAGGGCCCGGATCAATAGGTGTTGACTATATTGAGGAGTGCAAAACAGATAACAAAACTTCTGATAAAATAGCAGAGGTCATGGGGAGAGATTCATTACCCAGGGTGGATGATGCAGCCTCCGCTATCTTGGATCGGGTGCGAGGAGGTGCGGGAGTCGATGAAGCCTTCCTTCTGTTGTTCGTCTTCTTCTGCCTTCAGGTTCCGCATTCGCAGGGGCCACATTATGTGTTAGTTCTCCTTCTCCTTGATTGATATCCCCTCTGTTTTGTTCCACTGATGTCTGTTGTTTATTGCCTTTAGTATTATCCGAGGTCACTCCAGAAATAAGAGGGCAGTCCTTGTACAGATGGCCGACTTTATGACATCGACGGCATCGGAATGGAACACCTTCATAATCCAACAGCTGCTTGCGCGAAAAATGTCTGCGATGCAGGGTGATTTTGTCCTCCAGCCCATCCCTGGTGTCAAGATGTACAAGGATCTGAGCCATGGTCATAATGCTGGTATGCTCATAGGATTTATCATGCTCTAGATAGGTGCCCAGTGCATCTCCGAATGCGCTTGAAAACTTGTGGAGTCTAGAATTGCATGGGCAAGCCTGGTAGACGAACCCAGATGGGCTCAACGCCCAATTGTTCTCGCTCCGGATCAAAAAGTGGATCCCAGCGTTTCAGCAGAACAAGAGCCAATTCTATATGCTAGAATTGGGATAGGATCCATTGGGTGTATTCTGGTCGGTGAAAATGTAATGCAAACCATCCTCTAGCTAGGACCCTGATAGCTGGTAATTCCTTAATCGGTGATCCCCAAATATCCTCCGTCCATTGCTTTAACCTTTCCACAGAATATGTTCGACCACGAACCCTGCCGACCAGGACCTTTTGAGCAGTGTCAATTGCATCCGCCATCTGGACGTCCTCTCCGAAAGTTAGGTTGATATTAGAGTCTATGGCACGAAGGCACCTCCCTTTTTTCTGTTTTTCAGAGCACTTTCCGATGGGGAAATCCTTGAGGAGTTTACGACACAGGTCAGATGTACTATGATGTGCAGACCCAACCGAACGAGCAGGTAGTAGCGGGTAGCTGAAGCAGCCCGAGCGGATAGGGGAGCGGGGGTTCAAGCTGCTAGAGCCGGGGTGAAAAGTGAGACAGGGTGTACGCATAAGACCGTGAGGGTTTGCTGGCGTCAGAGAGATAGATGATGGGTTCAGGGGTTGAACGACAGGTGGAGGCAACGACAGAGTGGGCTGTGCAGCGGTCTGAAGAGGTGAATCGAAAGATGGAGAGGTCTGCAGACAGGAACCCAAAAGATGAAGTGTGGCCGGCGAGAGAGGTGGACATTCAAGAACCGGAAGGTCCGCCAGGTTGACATCCGTATTATTCTTCTTCCCAGAGCGCGGCAGGTGGGGTTGCAGACTGGAGGCAACTGTCACAGATGCTTGATCTCTTCCCCAGGGTTCCATGGCAGGTCGGTTATTATATGCCCAGATATCTTGATTTGGCATGGGGTCCTCCTCGTAGTCCACGAGGTCCTCCTCTACCATAGCAACCCGACAAATAGTGACCCCCAAGACCCGTCGACCAGGGATCTGAAAGTCAGTTGAAACAGTAAAACCAGCTCGTGAAGAATCGCCAGGAAAGTGAAAAACCCTAGGGTAAACCAGGTGCCTGGAATCCTGGGAAGCTGTCCGCACTAAGGGCCCGCGCTGTTCAGAGACCCGTGTTCCAAGTGCTAGTATCTGATAACCGCCATGGGGCAAAGGCTAGTGCCATGAACCAGGGTCGAGAGTAGGGTTAGGTAATCTCCATTTTCTCCGATCGCCAGAGCTCCGAACTTGCTCCTTTATTCTTGGTGTTCTGTATTCCGTTGAGACCTTTGTTATACCCTTCATAAGGTACATTGTGTTGTTTGATACTTATAGGATATGGAAGCGTGGTTTGAACCTTAGGGCCGACATGACCCTGGTAGAGTTTGATGATTTTTTAGATATAAAGGTTCAATCAAAGCTTCTTATTCTTGGACGAGGGCATGGATCACCCAATATTTCATGTTAGATCACTTATTGTCTTAAATCGCGAGGAAAAAGAAATAAACAATGTTGTCCAGGGTGTTGTGACTACGCCATTCGATGCCAATATCGTGCAAGAGGTTGCCCTGATGATGTAAACAAATTTATATGGGCTTGACATTGATGTTACTCACGTTGAGCTCATGTCTCATTTGAATTAGATGCCACAACACATGATTGAAATTATTGATCCTTGGAAGGCTAATATTTCTATGATATGCTACATGTGATGCTCATAGTCAAGTATCGAAGGCTCCCTAGGTTGATGACTACCAAGGAACTCTTTGTAACGGAGAATGATAGGTTTACAAATAAACTAATGGGTTATGATGAGATGTTGACAAAAGGAGAATAAAGAAAAATTGGATCAAGTTCTTTGTATGGGGAGTTCATAGGCCATCGAAGAGGGGGGGTGACATTATTTGGCCCTATGGATTGATATGGATTTCATCAAAATTGCAAACTCTAGGGTTCTGCAAGGGATCTCATAATGGCAAATTGTCAGGTTTTGTAAGGGATCATGATGCCTCTCAGTCCTTTGAGGCGTTTGAAACCAATTGTGATAAAGATAAGTGAAGTTATTTTGGGTGGAGCAAGAAGATGGAAAAAAATGTTGCATTGAAGCAAACAACATTGAATTCAAAAGCATGATAAGCAACTAGAGAAATCCTTAACTGGATGTAACAATAGTGGCACTTTACTTCTTTTTTTTAACCATGGTGGATGAGTAACTAATTGGAGTGGTCTGGGCTAGGCCTAATATGAAGCCTTCCAGTTGGGTAGTGGCCCTTTATTTAATGATGACTCTTCAAGGATACCAAAGAAATTCCCTAGGTACACCACCATATAGAAGTTAGGGTTTGTGAATGGTCGTGGAATTGGTTTCAAATATGCGATCTTGGAATTTTTGCGATAACTTTTGACTTGGAAAGTTTCAAATGGTCAAATTTTGGATAAGAGATCTCAGAGAATATTTGGTGAAAATTTTAAGTTCTAGTTTACTATAATTTTGGAGATGTACCCCATGGAAGTTAGGGTTTGTGAATGACATGAAATTAGTGTCAAGGGAATAATCTTAGCATTTTCAATATTATTATTATTATTGTTTTATTTATTTCCTGTGATAGTTCAAACCATAAAATTTTGAACATATTAAGAAAACATATAGAGGCAAGTCTAGTAAAAGTTTCATATTTTGGTTCACTGCACTTTCAGAAATATACCTCAATCATTTTCAAATGAGCGATCTGGGCATTTCACTATAATTTTTCTCAGAGACACTTTAGAATGTGATTTTTTCAAAGATTTGAGAAGACCTACTGAAGTTCCTCGGGTAGAAATTTCAATATTTGATTTGAAAAATTGGACATGTGGCACACTTGAAAAGTTTGCTCTTAGGAAGAGGTCAAATATCAATACGTTTTGGGAAAGATATCATAAATTTCACTTCGTACATCAAATTCTGCTCAAACTTGTGGAACTGTGGAGAAGACATATCATAGTATTGTAAGGAAAACTTTTAGATTCAATAGGGATCACATCTCAAAGATATATAAAAGAAAAGATCAAATATCTAGATAATCTCCAAATTGAGGTTTTAAAGGTACATAAGTCACAAGTGACATAACTTTTAATTGGAAGATCCATTATTTTAGTGATTGAATATTATGATAAACATGAGTATTATTATTATTTTCTCACATGCCTCCAAAGAAAGATTCAAAATATACTACACCAATTAAACATCCTGAAGGTTCATCCATGACTCATGAAGAAATAGAAGATGTCCATTATCAGATAACCAAGTTGGAACATCATTTGTCACGAACCCCAAAATGAATTAAAAGGGATATCAAACAAAATGCAAAAGAAAATAAGAATACATGGATAAGAATATGAAATTGTTGGAGCAAAAGATAAATGAAAATAAGGAAGAAATGGATAAGAATGTGAAATAATGGAACAAAATTTGGATGGAATGGTACAAAAAATTATAGAATTCATAGATGGGAGGCTCATTAAAATTGATAATGTGTCTAAAGGAAGTCATTAGGGTACTATTCAAGTTGAACAACTTTCCAATAATAAGATTTTTTTCAAGTGGATTTAAATGTAATTGTTGTGCTACTCATGGATAGTTTCCTAAAAGAGCGAACCTTCCCAAGGTTGAATTAAAGAAGTTTGTTGGAGCAAAGATATTTACTTAGGTGCATCAAATAGAGCAATATTTTGAATTGCATAGTATGATGGATGATAAGCAAAGGATTCAATATAGAAACTTTGAACTTTGAGATTAAATCCTATCGATGGTATCAATGAGTAGTTGAAAGGAAGCCTCATTCTTATCATTATACTTAGGGTTTATCTATAAGAGACTTAGAAGCACAATATGAAAAAGCTTGGAAAGAAGACTACTTCAACCAATTGACAAGAATAAAGCAATTTGGTGATATTGAAGATTATAATTCAAACTTTGGTCACAAGGGTGTATAACATAAGTGATGAACATTTGTTAGAATCTTACATGGGTGGATTAAAAGAAGACATTAAACATGAGCTCTTCCTAAAACTTCTAGAAAATGTTATGGAAGCTATGTAATTTTCTCGTCATATTCAAGTTGAGAATAAGGCTACACATAAGCCTATTATGGGAGCATATACGAATTATAGATTGTTTTGGGGTTCATAGGACAACCTTATCTCAACCCACGTGAATATCACAAAAGGAAATGAAGGAAAGAAAAGCAAAAGAACTTGTTTTTGTTGTAACAACAAATGGTCAAAAGGGCATAAATGTCAAGAAACAAAATTATTTGCCTTGAAAATAATGATTAAGAGTAAATGTCAGCACATTCACAAAGAAGTTGGGAAGAGGCTATCAACGTAAAAGAGCAGGAAATATAGACGGAAATTGTGCACAACATTGAGGTGTGAGATATTTGTTGATGCATTGGTGAGTTTGCTAGCTCCTCAAACCTTGAATATTGTTGGTTACTTTAAAAAGCAGAGGTTCATAGTGCTCATTAACTCAAGTAGTACCCATAACTTCTTTAATAAAATATTGGCAAAATTCCCCAATTGTTTTTTATATCTAGTGACAATTTTTCAATTTTTAGCTGCTAGTGGAGGGATTATTGATTGTGTGGGAAAATGTAATAGCATTAAACTAGGTATGGAAGAATATATATTAAAAATCCCAATGTATTCCATTTTAAGTGGAGGTGTAGAGGTTGTCCTAGGGATTCAATGGTTGAGAACATTCGGTATAATTTCTACAAACAATAATGAATTGTTTGTGATATTTGAATTGGAAGGAATTCAATATGAGCTCAAAGGGTTCAAATTTGGACCTTCTTAAGTCATTAGTTTTCATAGAATGGAAAAGCTCATTAAAAAGGGTAGCAATGAAGTTATGGTTGAACTATATTCTATGGAAGTCAAACAGGATGATGGAAATGTTCCAAATGAATTGAAATGCACCTACAAAAGCATTATAAGGTCTTTCAAGAAATTCCCATGGGTATACCCTCATATGGAGGTCATGAGCATCAAATTGAATTAATATTGGAAGCACTCCTCCTAATAAAAGGCCTCATATATATCCCAATAAACAAAAAGGGGAGATGGAGAAAATGGTACAAGAAATGTTAGATTTAGGGATTATTCAACATAGTAGGAGTTCCTTTTCAACTTCAATAGTGACGGTGAAAAAAAAAAAATTCTTTGTGGATGTGTCTTTATTACGGAGATCTACACAAAATCATTGTTAAGGATAAATTCCCTATACCAAATATTGATGATCTATTATATGAGATTCATGAAGTGACTTATTTACAAAGCTTGATCTTAAATTGGGATATCATCGTATTGGATTAAGAAATAAGACGTTCCCCCCAAAAAAAATAGAACATATGAAGGGTACTATGAGTTCTCAGTCACGCCTTTTGGGTTGACTAATGATCCTACTTTTCAAAGCCTTATGAATGAGGATTTTTGACCCCATATTAGAAAACTTGTGTCAGTTTTATTTAATGATATTCTTATCTATAGCAAATCATGGTAAGAGCACATTAAACATATGGATAAAATTTTATAAATTCTTGAGAATAATCAGTGACGTAAAAATATCGAAATTTGCTTTTGGGAAATAAGAAGTGGAGTACTTGGATCATATTTTTTCAAAGGAAGGAGTTAAGGTGGACCCACTAAAATCCAAGTTGTTACAATATGGTTTATTCCTAAGAACATGAAGAGTCTTATAGGATTTTGGGGATTTACAAGATATTATTTGAAATTTTGTTGAGAATTAGGCATGCATTGTAGGCCCACTCACAATCTCTTGAATGAAAACTCATTTGTATGAATGATGAGGCTACTTTGGCATTCTCTCTCTTAAGAGATGTCATGTCTTCTAGACTAGTATTGATAAGGCATGATTTTTGGAAAACATTCATAGTAGAATGTGATGCATTAGGATAAGGAATTGGAGTAGCATTGACACAAAAAGGGATATCATTGGCTTTTGAAAGAAAACAATTCAAAGGAAAATATTTGGTGAAACCAATATATGAAAAAGAAATGGAAGCAATTCTACGTGCAATAAAAATCTAGTGATAATATCTCTTTGGGAGACATTTTAAAGTTAAGATAGGCCATGATAGGCCAAAGTATTTTTTGGAGATAATATTGTCATTAGAAGAGCAACAAAATGGGTAGAAAAATGGCAAGGGTTTGGTTTTGAAATAATCTACAAGAATGGGAAGGGAAATGAAGAGGCAGATGATTTTTCTAGAATAAAATAGGTCTCAAGTTTATATTTTATTACATATTCTATTCCAATATGGTTGGGAGAAGCTCGCCACGAATGGAAAAATGACAACAATGCTAATCAAGATATCCAATGTATAAAGGAAGGAATGAAATTGTTATGAAACCAGCTCAAGAAAAGATAGAAAAGATAGATCAACGTCTTAGAATTCAGCCTCTTCGAGGGGGCAACCTCCTTTACATTACATAAATGAACAATTCTTGGATGATACAAATGACAAAACCTCCTTTCTATATATAGGAGTCTAAGGAGTCACAATATAATCCAGCCGACCTAACAATAATAATATAAAGCCACAAAAATAACAATAGAGGGAATCTATGGGGCACAGAAATAACAATATGGGGGTAATAGGGGCACAACAATATAAATAAGGGGTATAACTACAATAGTAATGGAGTAATCACTAGTATTATAGGGACCCAACATCCCCCTCTCCTTCAAAAAAGTGTTATCCTCAACGCTTGAGTAGTTCTGGATACTTCTGCATAAAATTCTCATCCTCCCATGTGGAATCTTCAGCGGATAAGTTCTTCCACTTGATAAGATACTCTGAAATTGATCGATTTCGTAGTTGTCGAGTTCTTGTTTCTGTGACTGCTTCCGGTTCCAATATAATTTTTCCTTCCTCGTCAAGTTCTGGCAATATTGTTTGAATTGGGAGCTTGTCACCTATAACCTTCTTTAAACATGAAACATGGAAAACTGGGTGCAATCGAGAAGCTGCAGGAAGCTCCAATTTGTATGCCATAGTACCAATCTTTTGCAACACCTTGTACGGACCATAATACTTTGGTGATAATTTATTATCCTTCTTAGCTTGCTTTAGGGACATTTTCTTATATGGTTGTAGCCGTAGGAATACCCAATCACCTACATCAAAACTTCTTTCACTGCGATGTTGATCTGCCTGTTGTTTCATTCTATTTTGTGCCAACACGAGGTTATCCTTTAAGAGTTGGAGGACTTGTTGTTGATGTTCGATGTGATGTTCCACTGCCTGAACCTTAGACTTTTCTCTTAAATATGATGTGATGGATGGTGGTTGATACCCATAAAGTGCCATAAATGGGGTCATTTTTGTTGCTGTATGGAAGGAAGTGTTACACCACCATTCAGCCAGAGGCAACCATTTGACCCATTGTGTCTGTTTATCAGATACAAAGCAACAAAGATATCCTTCCAAACATTTGTTTACTATCTCAGTTTGCCCATCAGATTGAGGATGATAAGATGAGCTATGAGCTAACTGAGTACCAAGACAAGAAAATAATTCTGTCCAAAAATTTCCAGTGAAAATGGGATCTCTGTCACTTACAATAATCTTTGGGTTTCCATGTAGCTTTTGAACTGTTTCCATAAATGCAGTAGAAACTATATTGGCTTTAAATGGATGTGATAATGCACAAAAGTGTGCATACTTGGTAAGTCTGTCAACCACCACCATGATGACACTGTTTCCCTAAGACTTGGGTAAACCTGTGATAAAACCATTGAAACCTCCTCCCAACGTTGGCTTGGAATGGATAAAGGTTGTAATAGACCCGGTGTCTTAATTGTTTCAACTTTATTTTGCTGGAAAACCAAACATTCCGCCACAAACTTTTGAATATCTGATTTAAGGCCATCCCAAAAAAATTCCTTCTTAACCTTGTGGTAAGTTTTTAAAATCCTGAGTGCCCTCCTAAGGGAGAAGTGTGCAATTCCATAAGAATCTTTTGTTTTAGCTGGGAATTCTTACAGAGGTATAAGCGATCTTTGTACCATAACGAATCATTTTGCCAGCAATAATACCCTGTCAACCCAAGAAATCCTCGCAGATGCTTTATGGATGTGGGGATTTTCCATTCCTTAATGGCTTTAATTTTGCTAGGGTCTACCTTAACTCCTTCATGAGATACAATATGACCCAAATATTCCACCTCCTGGACTCCAAAGAAACATTTGGATCTTTTTGCATATAATTGTTTCTCCTCCAATAGTTGTAGCACCCTGTCAACATGTTCAACATGATCCTTCCAAGACTTGCTGTAGATTAGTATATCATCAAAAAATACTAACACAAATTTTCTAAGGAATGGTTTGAAAATTGAATTCATCAAACCTTGAAATGTTGAAGGTGCATTGGTAAGGCCAAAAGGCATGACCAAAAATTCATAATGACCCTCATGAGTTCTAAATGCCGTTTTCGGAATGTCTTCAATCTTCATTCTGATTTGATGATATCCCGAACGAAGATCCAACTTGGTGAAGTAAATTGATCCATGCAATTCATCCAGTAATTCATCAATAACAGGAATGGGGAACTTATCTTTAATAGTGAGCTTGTTGAGCTCCCTATAATCCGGACACATGCGCCATGATCCATCCTTCTTGTGCACCAATACTACTGGAGCTGAGAAAGAACTTTGACTCGGTTGAATTATACCAGCCTCTAGCATTTCTGCAACCATACGTTCAATTTCACTTTTTTGGACATAGGGATATTTGTACGGCCTGATGTTTGGAGGAACACTTCCTGGAATCAGATGAATAGCATGATCATGATCACGCATAGGTGGGAGACCTTTTGGAGTCTCAAATACCTTGGAATGATTGTCCAGGACTTTTTGGAGATCTGGAGAAATAGATGATTCCAATGTGGAAACATCTAGCGAACATAATTGTGCAATTACACCTCTTTGCTCCTTTTTTAGAAACTTTGTCATGCCATTAGAGCTGATTATCTTTCCTGGTTTCCATGCAATACCCCTTAATTCAACTTCCTTTCCTTCTGTAGAAAATTTGATGAAAAGTTCTTGAAAATTAAAAGCTATTGTACCCAAGGATTGTAGCCATTGGACTCCTAGTACAACATCAACACCTCCCATTGGAATGGAAAGCATTGGGCTAGTCAATACATATTCTCCCATGGATAACTTGATATAATGGCACTTTCCAGAGAAATTTATTGTTCCTCCATTTGCAATCATCACTTGACACTCTGGTGCTGGATATAGGAAGCAATTCAATTCTTTTGCTACCCTACAATGAATAAAATTGTGGGTGCTTCCTGAATCAATCAACACTATTACCTTTTTCTTCTTGATTTGTCCTTCTATCTTGATGGTTTGAGGAGTGGTAATTCCCGCCAATGCATTACAAGATATGGTCGGATTTATTTGTTCTTCATCTAGGCTTTGTTCCTGGAGTATATCTTCTTCTTTTGACCTTTCTTGCTCCTTTTCTTCTTCCTCTTCACAATCTATGTAGAATAATTTCTTCTCAACACACTTATGACCTTTAGTGTATTTGCTATCACAACTGTAACAAAGCCCTTTTGCTCTTTTTTCTTCCAATTGTTGTGGTGTCAACCTTATAGGTTGTGGAAGACTAGGGGCAACAACACTTCCGTCTTTATAGTTGTGAGTGGCATGCTTCCTCGTTGCCATAATTTTGCTTTCCATTTTTCTTGCTAACCTGAATGCCTTTTCTAATGAATCAGGTTCCCAAAGGCGAACATCATGTTGGATATTATCCTTTAAAGACCCTATGAACACGTCAATCCTATGCTCCTCTGAAATATCTTTTACCCTTATGTTCAATTTTTGGAACTCTTCAATGTGCTCCATTACTGAACCCTTTTGTTTGAGACTTATCAATTGGCTAAAAAAAGTGTTGCTTTTTGTATCTTCATAATGTGCTATCAATTCTTCCGTAAAAATTGCCCAAGTGATAAATTGTTTACGAGAGCAAAGCCATTGATACCATACAAACTGATTTGGTTCCAAATATACAGTTGCCATACGTACCTTTTGTGCGTTTTGCACATTATTGAGATCGAAGAATTGCTCCATCTGTAATATCCATGTGGCGGGATCCTTGCCATGAAACTTCCTCATATCGATTTTTGGAATATGGTGATTCTTCGATCCAACATTAGCGTCTATGGAATCATGATTAAAATTTCTTTTGTTCTCATCATGAGTTTCCTTTACTACCTTTTCACCATTAGTGACCCTTTCTTGTAGCAACTTCTTCAATTCTTCCATGTCTGTCTTCAAATCTATCTTCAAATCTGCCATGTCTCTCTTCAAATCTGTCTTCGAATCATCCATCTTAGCTTCCATGCCCTTTATCTTAGATTACACGCCATTTATCTTAGATTCCACGCCACTTATCTTAGCTTCTGTTAGCTTTTGTGAGCGTGACATTTGTTGCACTTGTTCTTGTAATTTTGATATATCATGTAGCATTTCTTCCTCTTCTTCATGAGTCATGCTAGAGCTTTCAGGTTCCTTACTAGGTGTTTGCATTTTCTTTCCTCGGGGCATCAGTTACCGATAATAATTCTTTACTATGCCCTTTGAATTCCGTTAAACCAAGCTTACACAAAAATTAAAAAAAAAAAACTACACACCTTTTTTCACTTTATAGAAGCCTGATATTGGATCTGATGTATCTCTGTAATTTCAGATCATCCAGTTCTGAAATTGCTACCTGTAGTAGCCTTCTGCGTCCTCTTTCCAATGCCACAATTCTGAGCCAAGTTGGATTCTCCAAGGAAGAGTTATGTGAAATCTCCCACAGTGACTTGCTTTTAGACTGGTTCAGTAGAGCGAACTTGTACGATATGCCACGAGTCACTGTTTCAACCTTTGAATCTAAAACACACACACAAGAAACTAAAGTCCGTCCTCTTTCTGTACCTTCTTACGAAATTTCAATCCGATCCCCAGAGAGAAAGTTATGACGAATTTCCCCAGGTCACCTGTTTTGAATGTAATTCAGGAGTCTGCAAAAAGACCAACTTCCTCAGATCATATCTCCGCAAATATCGCGCGAAAATATCTGAAATTTGGACCCAAGGTTCAACGCGATTTCTTGTCAAATGGGTTTTTTTTACGACTTCTGAAACGTCACAGAAAAAAAGTTATAGCGAAAATGCCATGATGACCTGTTTGGAGTAGCGAAACCCTAGAATCCAAAGCTCTGATACCAAATGTTATGAAACCAGCTCAAGGAAAGATAGAAAAGATAGATCAACGCCTTAGAATTCAGCCTCTTCGAGGGGGAAACCTCCTTTATATTACATAAATGAACAATTCTTGGATGATACAAATGACAAAACCTCCTTTCTATATATAGGAGTCTAAGGAGTCACAATATAATCCAGCCGACCTAACAATAATAATATAAAGCCACAAAAATAACAATAGAGGGAATCTATGGGGCACGAAAATAACAATATGGGGGTAATAGGGGCACAACAATATAAATAAGGGGTATAACTACAATAGTAATGGGGTAATCACTAGTATTATAGGGTCCCAACAGAAATCTATGGAACATTGGGAGTGGAAAGGAGATATATTTTGGTACAACGGTAGGATATTTTTATGCCCTTGGTCAAAGTTGAAGCGAAAAATAATAAGGGAGTTCCATGACTCTTTGATGGTAGGACATGCAAGGTTCATTAAAACATATCAAAGGATCATTTTTTTTTTTGGAAAAGTTAAGTGCCTAAAGATCTCTTACAAATCCTAATACTTAAAATCATAAAAGTACATGCATTTGTCCCATATGGACTGGGATTAGACTCCTGTGGACTAGTATATATTAAAGGTACCGTAAATAATTAAATAACCGTAGTTAGGGATCGACTTAAATGACATATAGAACAATCTAGAAATATCAATGAAGAAAGATTGGGAAGAAGGAGAGAAATTGTTTCAAAGGATTGGAATACTTACAAAATGATGTGGAAGGACCACTCTCTATGTCCAATGTTGAAGAAATGTATGTTTATATGGTTCAAAAGGATGTTTTTTTCATCCAATTGTTTCAAAATTATTGAGGATCAATGATTTCTTTTTGTAATTTCTTCAACCATTCTTCGATGTATCGAAGGAATTTTTGTATCATGTTAATCACGTAGATCGAAAATTTCCTCCTCAAAGTCTCCAACATCCACTCGTAATTTTTTGGTTGTAGTTGATCGATCCTCATTTTTGTTGACAAATGTTACTAACCATTTCTTATTTTCGATTTTAGAGAAATCTATTAAGTTATCAAATTCAGAACCCATTGATGTCTTAATAGCCTCTAACTCTTATTTCAATATATATCGGGGGATCAACATAGAGTCTTTAATCATTCATTGGCCCTGTAGGTCCTTTACAACTTTAATAGCCTTAATAAAAGCACTACTTCTTGTGAGCCCTTCATTTTGATAGAATTTTTGCTATGGTTTTATATGTTGTTTGTCCTTAGGAACACCTATCTAAGTCATTTATGATGAAATTTTCTCATATTTTTCCCACATAATCATTTCGTAATGGTCCTTATAGGAGATTTGGGTAAATTCTAAGATGTGTGTTTTATTCATTGATTTCATAAGATGGTGATATTCCCATTCACTTGAATCAAAACAATAGTAAAATGGCTTGTCAACATGGGTACTCCAGTAAGAAAAATAAAGAACAAGTTGGGAAATCCACCCATATTTTATTTTACGTAATTCAATCCACAATTTGAGCACCAAAGGAGGTTGAAATGGTCATATTTTATCTTATGAATAGGCCATAATTAATAGGTAGGAGGATTTTTGGGCATTTGGTTATGTTTTTTCATGCAAAGGCAAGCAAACCTTGCTTTCCAAGACAAGCTTATATTGCTGAGACTTTGAATTTCAATTTAAGAACTTTAATTTCATATGCAAACCCATTTCCAGTCTATTTTAATAAATCTATGGAGTGTGTTTGATTTTCAACCACTGGTAGAGGCTAAGTGTGCTTGCTACATTGTTGAAGGCCCCCCAATACTCAAGTCGATGCACTATATTTCATTGTTGTTTATAAGTTTGTTATATATTTGCTTTTAGTTCTTTTTATTGCCATATTTTCCATGATCATATGCTCAGATCATACTATGTATACTCATGTGCAAAATTATCCATATACTAGTTTCCAAGTTTGGTATATATATTCATGTCCATAAACTAGTTCTTAACTTACTATTTTTAAGAGTTATTTTATGTTTATATTCCTTACTTGTTAGTCCTTTTAATGCTTTCGATTGGTTTATTTATATCAATTGTTCTATATCATCTAAGCATGAGCTCACTAGATATCATAGCTACATTTCACTAGATATCAATGTTGGAAATACTCAGATCAATACCATAGATGCCCTTACATTCTCCTTTACAACTTGCTTCAAGACTTCAACAAAGATTCCTTCATTCTTCAATAATCCTTCAAAACAATGTCAAGGATTCTAAAAAATATCCAAACAAGTACCAAGGCTATGTTACAAATGACTGCTCAAGAATGTCAAGGTATGCTACAAATGTCTACTTCATAATATTCAAAGTTTTGCTCCTAAGTATGTTGACAGACACCTTCTCCAAATTTGCATTAAAGTCCTTCTAACAAATTCAACCTTAAACTCATATTTTATGTAGCCACATACTTATCCTTTTGATTAGGTCAGCAAAGAGCCTCAACTTGCCTTCAAAGGTGACTAATATTTAGCCTTAGATAAGATGAAATGTTGCTTTAGGAAGACCAAAATATTTCTCAGATAATGCCTTAGGTCAAGGGCTTGGATTGCCTCAGAGAATGACTTGCATCTATTGTATTATATCATTGAAATGTGCCTTAAGGAAATGTTACTATAGACCATTGAATGGAGCTTCAAAAATTGTTGCCTCAAACCATCCTAACTTGAGAAATAAACTTGCTTTTAGACATGTATAATAGACCTTCGAATGGACTTCGGAAATGGATACGTTTCAACTGATGTGTGCCTCAGACAAGGCCAAAATTAAAATGTCTCATAGGGTCATAGGTCCACCTTATAGGGCTACAAGTCTATCTCAGAGGGTCACAGTTTTCCTTAGAGGTTGATTTCTAAGTCGTTGATCTAGCTTAGATTACTCCAATTTCAGATAGATCACCGAATTTTTCTTACCCGAATTTACCCACGGCTAGGGATATATATAGTGGTTGAATAGGCCTATAATTGGGCCAACTTGATCCTTTGAAAAGACACGACAATAACAGAGCTGACCATTGCAACAAAAAATAATTTTATTTTGAAATACGAGCTGACCTAAAGGAGGTAAACTAACCTTCTTAGAGGATGCTTGGGATGCTCAAAAAAATCAACGTGTGTCTTTCAAATAATGAGTTTATGCCTATTAAAATATAATTTCGACCCCCTTTTTTAGGAAAGAAACAGGGGCCATTAACTTTTGGGGCAAAGGAGTTGATGCAAAACCATCTTTTGGGCCTTAGACTTCAAAATTTAATATCTCTACAACTAGGAGGATTCACATTGCATGCCACCTATCAAACGAAATGATGTGACGAGTGATACCAATATAGAGGGTACTTGTACCTAGATTCACTTGATTTGAGCATGAAAATCACCAAAAAAATGTTGGCCCATTCACCCTTTGACATCAATGACAAATTTTTCCAACAATCATATCTACATTCACTAAGTATATCACCATACCATTCAATATTGCATCATTAAAATTATCTTGTTATTTATGTCTTATAGATTCATAGGTGTTTATGAGATTTATTTATCACAGGATAATTGTTATTTGTGAGAAAAATCTAATTGGAAAAGTTGAGAAAGGCACCGAGAGTGCCATTCACCACTTTTCTTGGTGAAGAAGGCTCCAACCATTTTGAAAATATTTCCACTTAACATTGGGCTAACAAGCACTATAGTTCTATGTATTCATTTCCTGCTTTCCTTAGATTAGATTGATGATTTGGGTATATTAATTAAGAGGAGGAGTAGAAGACTATGAGTGACCACCCATTATCCCCCTCACAACTAGGAAAGGTCGTAGTGTATTCTCATCTTTTCAATTAGTACTAGGTTAAAATTTCTTAGATTTACTAAAAGACTACCAGAGTGTCCACTTTCCTTCAGTGACAAGAAAGGCCCTAGTGAATTAATCAATCCCTTGGATTAAAACCCCCTTGATCATTGAAATTTCCAAGCATTTGAGTGGGAAACTTGATATTATTGAACATGGTTCCGTAGAATACGTTGACTTGTTTGAGAAATCTTATTGAATGCCCAGTTTAGAGTGTTCATGATTCAATTGTTTCATGCTTTCTTAGTCTCTTCATTAAATCAAGGACCTATATCTTGACTTTAGCTAATTGTAGAACTTAAATTTTAGATGTGAAACACCATTTAACATAGCTCTTTACATATTGTATTGTGCTTGTAAGTTTACGAACATCAATATTGATATAAATATTATGTCCTAATTTAGGCATCTAAATTAGCTTGTCGCTTCTTTTATCAATGATACTTGAAAAATCAATAATAGCCTCTTCCAACATTTGATCTTAGCTAACCAATCGCCTTTGATCTACTTAATTCTCTTAGGCGTCATGAAACTTTGCTATGTTATCTGAAATTCATTGAGTGAGTTGATTTTATGTACAAAATTTGATAACTCATTATCAACAAATTGTCTATCATTTTCAAGATTTCTCTTCGAATGCTCATTGAATGAGAAAATTCTTTGCGATAAATTTCACAAGTGTAAGGTGATTTACCATATTTATTTAATAATTTCCATCCTTTTGTTGATATTACTTACAATATAAGACAAAATTCCAGTTAAAAGGTGTGCCACTTTTCGTACTTGATGGGGTGTGTCATGTGTAGTTACCATTGCCCTAGGTGCTTAGATGGCCAATGAGGTCAAGAACAAAGGATTCAGATTGAGAGCTTCTTGAAGCTCATTTATTATTTTCTTCAATTTCATATTCTCTGCTTCTTATTCTATAAAAAAGTGTGCCAAGGCTTAACCAATAATTTGGTGCACCTTTAGGAGTCCAAGAGTTCCTACTTCAGAAATGTCAACTTTCGTTCTTAGTTGATTAGTAACCATATTGTATAGAATTTCCGGAGGTAAGTTGTGTAGATAATTTAGTACGTCCAACATTTTGGGTGGACACTCCACCCATAATCAGGGACTAGAAAGTTGAAAGTTGTTTAGAGCAAGCACTATTGAGGCCTTTAATAGGAAGCTGAGGAGATAACCATTAGAAGAGGATATAACTGTTAGATAAAAAATAAAAAATAAAAATGATTAAATTGATTGAGAGAAAGGTCAAAGGTCAAAAATAAATAAATAAATAATTAATTAGAAGGGAAAAAGGAATAAAAGAGGGGGGGGGGGGTGTAATAAAGAGAATTAAATAGGTCAACAAAGAGAGTTAGTAAGAACAAGCATATATATATTAGAGGATTATTAAAAATAACAATAGATAGGTTAAGGGGCCAAAATAAATATTAATAAATAAATATATAAGCGTACAACATATGATAAATTAATAAGGGGAAAAAAGAGGGTGATAAAGAGAATCTGAATTTAATAGGGAATAGAGAGAGAATATATATATATATATATATATATATATATATATATGAGAAGATAATGTATAATCTTTTTTTGCTTAAGCAAGAGTCGAACCTTCTTTTCATTTCTCTGTATAAAATAAATTACATAAAATACAAAAAACCCAGGGTAGAAAATGGCCAGAGATATGGCTATCTCTAGGCGCCTTGGGAAAAGAGCCAATGGCTCGCGACCTGAGCCAAGAGACTACTGAATCACTCGACCCGTCCTCCAAGATCCAACGAGCAAGAAACTAAATGATACAAAAGTACGTGTCCCCTTCCCGCATAGCAGTGTATTTAAAAAGGAGATATGGCCCACAACAGAAATCGGGCCTGCTAAGGAAACCAAGTATCTGACCTGGACCCCCCAACATGCACAGTGATCTTGGGCCGTTGATCTGCCACTGCAAGATCCAACGGTTGATATACATATCGGGTAGAAAAGAAGCCGTGAGAATACCCGCCCGATGAGGGCGGTATTCTCTCTCCTGCTAGAGCCACGTGTTGCGTGATGAGTGGCATCAGGCTCATTTCTAGGAAACCACTTCCGGAGTTGAGGGCACCTGATGAACCGAAAACCACCTTGAGGGCGGTATAGAATAACTAGTGGTGGACATAAAGATGAAATAGATCTTATACCTAGAAGATCTTTTTCCGTTGAGGAAGCCAAGAATCTGACCCGGACCCACCAACATGCACCTTGAATCTCGACCTTTGATCCCCAACTGTTCGATCCAACGGTTGAGAGGGATATCGGATAGAAGAGAAGCAGGAGGAATATCTGCTCGATAAAGGTGGTATTTTCCTTCCTTCTTGTGACAAGTGTCGATCAATGAGTGGCATCAGGCTCATTTCAAGAAAACCGCTTCAGGTAATGAGGCTTTCCAAAAACCCGAAAACCATCATCGCCCACCCTAGAACCCTGGGTCTGCGCTGTTCTGGGCTGATATAGCTGACAAAGGGCTGAATTTCGTTTTCAAAATTACCCTAGGAAAACCGCTTCATGTTGATTGTGTATCTTCTAAAACCCAACTGCTGCGATCTGCTAGCATCCCCTGTTTTGATGGATTTCTTGGTCCACATTTGCTTGGTTGAGACAATGATCCCTCAATCTACCTTGGGGAACCTCTTACCGTCTATACTTATTGCTGCTCTTAGCACAGAGAGTGCCTTTATTGGCTAGTATATCTACCAATTTGTTGGTAGTCCTGCGCACATGCGTGAACCTTGTTGGGCCTTAGTTTTGGTCTTATTTTTGCTCTAAGAAACTTACTAATCCATCTATTTGCCATCCATTTTCCCTTCATTCATCCCATTTTGATGTATATTTGATATCCATTCAGGTATTTAATTTTAATTTTTCAATTTCTAAAGTTTTTATGAAAGTTTGGTTTTTAGTGCAAAATTGGCAGATTCAGAAATTCCCGTAATAGCTCTATGGTTGATATGGTTGCAGGACACTTGGGCATGAATTGAATGCATGCATGGACAACTTGGGAACTAGGAATAAGCCAGCTATGCTTAGTTTGAACAGAACAAGCTTTATTAGGCCCATTTGGTGCTAGTCAATCATGACTAGTCATTCAGAAATCCCATAGAAATAGGGCAGTTTTGAGATTCTATGGGATTGGTCATATTTCTTGGGATGGGAGTAATGAATTCGACTTAGATAGGTGGATGAGAGTAGATGGGTTTGTTTGAGTGAATATAGATCAGTTTGTTTCATGAGACTTCTTATTTAAGAGCCAAAACTTTGATGGCTTATGTATTGACTTATTATACTTTTATGTTGTGACACTTTTGGATTGAAGAGTTAATTTGAAGACTTGTGTTATTATTATTTTGCTGTTCAATGCTATGGATGTGTGACTGAATTTGAGCTTCTGATATCACCTCTCAAGTGTGCAAGGCAAGGGTGGAGGTCCCCCATTCCAAGCTAAGTACACTTCCTTGTTAACTAGTTTTATTTCTTGTAATCTGGTTATTGTAGAACTGGTTTTTCAAAGATTTATTTCAGATTGCTTTATGGTTCATGCATGGTGATTGATTTCATTAGTACTTAGCTTATTCATCACTTTATTAAGTTGGAAAAACAAGTGTTCAAGTTGAGCATCCCTTCTACTAAAATGATGAATTAAAACTAGTTTCCTTTGTTTGCATGCAAGTAGTTCCTTATTGAGATTTTGGTATTGAGATGAATGAATTATGATGAAATATCTTATGTGTCTCTTAAGTTAAGAGCTTCTTTCATTAATAATTTATCCATCTTAAGTTCTTGGTTTTAACCTTTGATTCATTAAGTGGTAATTGAGGCAAAAGTGGACTTCTTGAGTCAAGAACCATTTCAATGTTTTCCCTCTTTTTAAACTAATTGAATTAGAGTTGTAGGATGTATCTTTAAGCTTTTGAATAACTTATCTTTCAAGGTTTGATTACATCTGATCTTCACATATAGTGAACTTGCCTCAAAGCATAAACAACCCGGATTGATAAGAAATAATTGTGTTAATTTAGGTAAACAAATTAGCTCAACATTTTGGCGCCGCTACCGTGGAAGCAAATATTGGCATAGTCAATAGAAAGATAAATTTCAAAACAAACAAAAACATTAGTTACATCCCTTTTTAGTTATGTTTCTTTATGCCTAGATATAGAGATCCTCAAGGTAGATTTATTAAAAACCCCCCACAAATAGAGATAGGATCATCAAACACCCCAGTTACTGGTAATCCAATAATTGAGGAATTGGCAGAAAAACAAAGAACTGGACAAAGATTAACTTTGATTGAGAGGCAAACTTTGTTAGCTTGGGAAGCAAAGCAAAAACAATCTTCAATTTCTGGAAAACAAAAAGAAATTATCAAAGGAAAACAACCTGTCTTTCCATCCATAAATCCACCTATCTTTCAACAACCTGAATCTCCACTCAAAATTGAAACAAATCAACCAATGGCAGAAGAGGGACATGGATGAACAATGAGCTGAATATGAAAGACAACAAAGAGAATGGAGAAGAAAGAGAGAGGAGGAGGCAAAACAAGAAAATGATAGAAAGATAGAAAACGATCGGAAAAGACAAGAAGATGGTAATGATCAAGAGGCTACCTTTGGCTTTCCAATAGTAGACACAAGTGAAATATTAGGAGAAGAAGTGAAAATGAAAAATATTCCACCTTCTGTATTGCCAAATTTTTATGTGATGTCCACGGAAGATCCTAATGCATTTATGTTTGAATTTGATATTCTATGTAGAACATATGGATACACTGATGACATTCATAAACTTCGTCTTTTCCCTGCAACATTAAAAGCAGCAGCTTTAAAATGGTTCATGGGTTTAGGAGAACAAACAATAGCTTCTTGGGATGATATGAGATCAGTCTTCCTTAAAAAATATCAAGCTTATTGTAGATCTAGAGATTCAAAGGAAGATGTTTTCAGAATGACACAACAAGAAGATGAAAGTTTAGAAGAATATTTGGAAAGATTTGCATATAATCTACAAAAATCTAAACAACACTCTCTAAATCAAGAAACCATTCGAACAATCTTTCTCAAGGGTGTAAGGGATGAATACCTTGACATTTTGAATGTGATGGGTAAAGGAGACATTTCAAACTTACCATTCGAAGAAATTGTTGAGTTATGTCAAAAATATTCTAGAGGAAGATCAAAAACAGGAAAAAGAGAAGCAAGTTCAAAAGCAGCAAAGTCAGCCGCAGGAGGGATAACAAGAGCTGAAATAGGAAGCTTATTGGAAAACTTCAAAACAAACCTCTTGAGTACATTAGGGACACAAGTAGATGTTCTAAAGGCAAACAAGAAGAAAGAAGAACAAGAACACGCTCTAGCAATCTTTTGTTCCAAATGTAGAAAGAAACATCCATTGAGAGAATGTCCTTTGGATAGTATTCAGGTTTGTGGTCTTTGTACAGAAAATCATTCCACAGAAAATTGTCTAGGATTGAAAGAATTACAAATGAACTCAATGGAAGAAGTGCCAGGAATAGAAGGTTTTTATTATGTAGCACCACGAAGACCATGGCAACCTAGGATGCCTCAACAAAATCAACAACAATTCCCTCAAAAAAATTACCTCTATCCACCTCAAAATCCTTGGACCCCTCCAATGCCATGGCAAGCTTTGCCTCCACAACAATATTCACAACAACCTGCACAAGGTTGGAGAGGATATGGTTATGGAAACCAGCCACCTCAACAGTATCAACAACAATACCAACAGCCATTTGCATATCCACAATATTCACAATCCATACCATTTCAACAACAACATTCTGCATATCCACAATCCATGCCATTTCCACAGCAGAATCCACCACCGTTGTTGACCCAACCACAACAGTTACAGCTACCCACAAATCAACCCAGACCAACTCAATTACCAGCCCAACCAATGGCAAATCCGAATAATAAGGTGGACAAATCTGCATACACTGTAGAGGAAGCAGCATGTTTTCCCACATATTCGATTCTTCCTCTTAATGATGTCCATCTAAGGTCTGGAAAAGTGCTTAAAAAGGATTCTCCTCCAATCATAGAAGAACCAATTGAACAAGGAGAATCACCTGAAACATCACAAACTGAGATACAAATTCAGAAAGGAAAAACCATTACAACACAAACACCACCTTATCCTGAAAGGTTAGTGGAACAACAAAAAGAAATAACCCTTCCTGAATTTGATATTTTAGATGAGTTAAAAAATGCTTATGTAAAAATTCCTTTATTGAAGGCAATTAAAGAAATACCAATATATGCCAAAACAATAAAGGAATTGTGCATTAAGAAATCAGGGAAAAAGAAGAAGGATCCTACTACAATCCAAGTCATTGGTAAACTAGCAAGCCTCATGTCTACACAAACCATTGTAGAGAAATATATTGATCCTGGTATCCCTATGGTTACTATATCAATAAATAATTTCTCAGTACCAAACACATTAATAGACTTGGGAGCAGCTATAAATGTAATGACAATGGAGACAATGAAAACTCTGCATTTAAACAACATTAGATCAACTTCTACAATTTTAGAACTAGCAGACAGATCTAAAGCTGTTCCTGAAGGAATATTAGAAGATATCATAGTCTCTTTGGATTCATGGGAGTATCCTATTGACTTCCTTATCTTGCAACCAAAAACAAATTTTGGAGGACATCCTCTAATCTTAGGCAGACCATGGTTAGCTACCGCTGATGCCTTCATAGGATGCAGATCAGGAAGCATGATTATTTCACATGGAGATGAAAGGAAACACATTGCTCTTTATTCACCTGCACAATCAACTTCTTTAGAATCAGTACTTGAAACTCAAGAAAAACAACAAACTAAATCAGTTTTAAGTATAAATCAATTCTTTGACTTTAGAGAAGAAGAAGAGAATGAAGACTTAATGGATCTTTTCATTTCAGAACCAAGTATTTCAGAGCAGCTGAGAGAAGTCCAATATGAAGCTGCAAGTAAAACTTGTACTATTCAAACTTTGCAGAATTCTTTTATAGACATCTTTCCTGTAAACACAATCTCCAATCCAACAATAAAAACAATTGAGGTATATCCTGGAAAACATTTAAACATTGGAAACCAGTTGCAATCAGCACAAGAGCAAGAGGTAATTGCATTATTACAGAAATATTCAAAAGCTTTTGCCTGGGATTATACTGACATGCAAGGAATCCATCCTAGCACATGTATCCACCACATCTATACAGATGATCAACTCAAACCTATAAGGCAACCTCAAAGACGAATGAATCCCATGATGAAAGAAATAGTGCAAGAGGAACTACAAAAATTGTTAAATATTGGATTCATCTATCCTATTTCAGATAGTCAATGGGTTTCTCCATTGGTTATAGTACCAAAGAAAAATGGAAAGTGGAGGGTATGTGTGGACTATCGGGAACTAAACAAAGCTACACTAAAAGATCATTTTCCTCTACCATTCATTGACCAAGTGTTAGACTCATTAGCTGGAAAGAAATTTTTCTCCTTCTTGGATGGGTTTAGTGGATACAACCAGATAAGAATAGCAACAGAAGACCAAGACAAGACAACATTCACTTGCCCATGGGAAACCTATGCATATAATGTTTTTCCATTTTGGTTTATGCAATGCACCTGCAACTTTTCAACAAGCAGTGCTTGCAATATTTGCTGATCTAATTCATGAATGTGTAGAGGTTTATATGGATGACTTCATAGTTTATGGAAACACATATAATGATTGCCTAAATAACCTTGAGAAAGTCCTGAAACGATGCATTGAAACAAATTTGTCATTGAGCAATGAGAAATGCTATATGATGTTGACAGAAGGAATAGTTCTAGGACACCATATTTCCGCTTCAGGAATTAAGGTGGATCCAGCAAAAATCCAAGTCCTAGTTAACTTAATGCCTCCTACAACACAGAAAGAGGTAAGAAGTTTCTTAGGCTATGCAGGCTATTATAGACGATTCATTGAAAACTTCAGTAAAATAGCCCAACCTCTGTTCAAACTATTAGCAAAAGATATTGAATTTCACTGGACAAATGACTGTCAAAATGCATTTCAAATTCTGAAAGAAAAATTATCAGTTGCACCCATTCTCCGTGGGCCAAACTGGTCTTTGCCATTTCATATATCAACTGATGCATCTGATACCGCGATAGGTGCCTCTCTTGGGCAGAAAGAGAACTTGTTCAATTATGCAATATACTTTATAAGCAAGAATCTAACACCTGCAGAATTGAACTACACAGTCACAGAGAAAGAAATGTTAGCCGTTATAGATGCAGTAAACAAATTCAGGCACTATATAACAGGATATCAAGTTTTCATTCATATAGATCATTCAACAATCAAGTACTTGATGAATAAACCCATCACCAATGGAAGAATAACAAGATGGTTACTGTTATTGCAAGAATTTAATATCACAATACAAGACCGACCAGGCAAGGAAAATCAAGTGGCTGACTTTCTGTCCCGCATACATTCACCCAACGATCCAAATCCGGTTGTAGATAACTTTCCAGACGAACACCTGTTTGCCATAACAGTAAAAACACCATGGTTTGCAGACATTGCAAATTATTTATCTTCTGGAAAGTTTCCAACTCAATTCTCTAAAAAGCAAAAACGAAAAATTGTTAGAGAAAGTTCTAGGTATAGTTGGGTAAATGGTGATTTATTTTATACTGGTTCAGATCTGATGATTAGAAAATGTGTGCGAGAAGATGAAATATTAGACATTCTGAGAGCATGTCATGATGAACCATGTGGTGGTCATTTTGCAGACAAATGAACAGCATATAAGGTGCTACAATTGGGCTATTACTGGCCATCCATCTTCAGAGACTCTAAGGCATATGTCAAGCAATGTGACAGTTGCCAAAGAACAGGGAGACCAATCACATCAGATGAGATGCCGCTCAAGCCACAGGTCCTCATAGAACCATTTGAGCAATGGGCACTTGACTTTGTTGGACCTATCAATCCACCATCAAATGGAAAGAGGTACATCCTAGTATGTACAAATTATGTAACCAAATGGGCAGAGGCTAAAGCAGTGAACAGAGCAACAGAAGATACAGTGGTCACCTTTCTCTTTGAAGAAATCTTTGTCAGATACGGAGTACCTAGACAAATTGTAACAGATCAAGGGGCACAGTTTACATCAAAGTTGGTACGAGATCTAACAGAGAAATACAAGATCAAACATAGGAAATCTACACCATATCATCCTCAAGCAAATGGGCAGGTTGAATCAACAAATAAAGTCCTAGAAAATATCATGACTAAAACAGTACAGCTGAACAGAAGAGATTGGTGTGAAAAATTAAAAGATGCACTATGGGCCTACAGAATCACATGGAAGAATACAACTGGTTTTAGTCCATACCAGTTAGTATATGGAAAAGAGGCCTTATTGCCTATAGAGTTTCAGATACAAACATACAGACTAGCAGCTGAACTAAGACTAGACCTGACTGAAGCACAACAACAGCGGATCATGGAACTGAATCAATTAGATGAGCATCGTCAACAAGCCATAGAACATACTACATTGGTGCAACAAGAAAGAATGAAGTGGCACGATAGATATATCAAAACAAAGACATTTCACAAGGGAGACTGGGCATTACTTTTTGACTCCAAATTCAAAGACTTCAAAGCAAAGTTCACAACACACTGGCTAGGCCCATATGAAATTGATGAAATCTTTGACAATGGAGCAGTAAAGATCAGGACAATCGACCAGGACTCCACCTCATTTGTAGTGAATGGACATAGGCTCAAAGTTTATAATAGGCCTATCAGTAAAGAAGCATTTATGAAACAACTGATAGAGGATACAGAACTGGAAATCATGGCACACCAGGCTCAGCCATCTTCCAGTCTTGTAGTTGAATAATATATATATATATATATATATATATATAAACATATAAAAAATAAATAATTTGTTTGCTAGTGAAAACCAGGAAACTGGCACTAAGCAAACACGAATTCATAGGGGAAAACCAGGGCAACTTGGACTCTATGAATTCCTTATTCTTGTTCTACTATTCTCACATAATTTCAATGCAGGAACTCTCCACAGATAACTGAGTTGAGGACAAGTCAAATCATAAGCAAGGGGGAGAATTGCATAAGAATTGCATAAGATATTTAGCTGGAAAGCTGAAGTATAGATGGAACTTGTATTGTCAACAGAGGGACCTGAAATAAGAAATCATTGTAGAGGGACCTGAAAGACCTGCCAATGTCAGAACAACATGTACATATTCCATAAGCATTGCAGAGGGACCTGAAACAAGAAATCATTACAGAGGGACCGAACAACAATTCAAGAACCAGAGCATGAAGAACAAGGAGCAGCAATAAAGTTTACTTTTAAATCCATCTACAACATTTGATCAATTGATTTCATCCCACTTGTACATACATCATCCAGGGGAGTATATGTATAGTCATTTTGTGCTTGAAAATTCAATTTTTTCTTAGAAATTTTTAGTCTTTGTTAAGTTGAAATTAGTACCTGAGGATATTCATTATCATTTCATATCCTATATTCCCTATACATACCCTATAACCCTTATACATCATATTCCATTTCATCTCCATACATATTCCCTATTTATTTCATGATCATTAACCCCTAAGTATTTTTCTTTAGAAGCATAAAAAGACCAAACTGGGACAACTTTTCAACCTGCACATACAACTCAAGAATTAGTAATGGTGATAATTTTAAATATGACCCAAGATGGTCATTTTAAAATTATAAAGATGTGCATATAATCAAAAAAATCATGCGCTATATGAAAATCCATATATGCCATATGCAAATATATGTGCTATAGTCCAAATGGTTATAATATGCATGCGCTATAGTCAAAATGGTGAAGTAAAGATTATATACATATATCATAACCCAAAGCGCATGTATATGATATAAATCAAAGCGCATATATATATGATATAAACTAAAGGCATGTATATGATATAAGGAAGGGCGCATATAATATAAGGTAAGGGGTATAAAGGGAAGGCCGCGTGCAAACCATATGGCACGACCGCGTACAAAGAACGAAACTGTGATTGCATATGTGGCAGCGGGGTATTGTGTAGGGCTTAAATGATAATTGCACATCGTTCAAACTCATTGCAATACGAACGCATTGTTTAACATCATTGCATATGAGAATGAGTGAGGAGCACGGGTATAAACACACGACGGTGGCAATCATATTGTATGCAGCCAAAGGTTAAGCGACTGAATGAAACGACATCAACAAAACGACAAATACCGGCCAGCACACAGGTACGGGGTAAACACCGTGGCATGGCGACTATTTTTCATTGGACTGTGCGCTGTGCAGGAGTTATGCGCATACGTTCAAACTAAAACTATGATTCGGCCATCCTCATGACACAGTCGGGCGACTGGTCAACAGGACACCCATACCAACCATACACTGTAACACCAATAAACAAGAGTGCACAGTACACCCATGAAACGGTCATGAACTGACCGACGGTTCTTGCACTGTTTAACCTCATTCTTCATTGCCGAATAGCTCAGAACGATGGTGTTTGGAGCTGCAAACTAGTGAAAAGGAGATTGAAGCGGGTTTGAGAGGATTTAAGAAGGAAAATTACCCCGGATTTAACGACGAGTGATCACTGATTTTCGGGATTCATTCAGGTAATGAAGTAGTTTGTTTAAGCTCGACAACTGTGGAATATAATTGTAAACTGCCTGTAATTAATGGTTAAATTATTCTGCCCTTGCCACTAGTCAGTTGAACGAGTGAATAGGGATTTGGAGCGCCGTTTAACACTCCTCAGCGCTCGTTGACAACCAGGTAACGCCGAAACTACGCATTAACCCCAACAATAAGTCGGTTGATAGCAGTTAATAAATATGGCGATAAGATTCACTGCATAAATCATGGCATAGAACACTAGTAAATAGCGCAGAATTTAAGTTTAAACTTGTTGAATGGATAACACGTTAGGGTATGGGGATCACATGTGAAGTTTTGTGAACTAAAATGGAGTGTAGTGTTGTAAATCACAACAAAGTCTATAAACAGAGGAGGCAAAGTCTAGTTCATAGCGCCGAAATGTGATTTTCATGGCATGTTTGTTTTGATTGCGCACTGTTGGTTGAATGTGCACTGTTGGTTGACTGCGCATTGATACACATCCTTTGTTTTATTGCGCGCTGTCATCATTTATATAACTGATATATCATATGCCTGTGCATGGAAACGGCCGAATGGTAAACAAACATAATGGATGTGTCTCTGTTATGAACCTTTTTGCTGCTGTGCGTCTTTGTTTTGACCAAAACAATGGATTGAAGTCTATGTGGGCCGAACGAGCCGTGTCATGTTTAAAAGAAGAGCTGTGTAATGTTGGGCGATTTAGTTGCTGTGTAATGTGTCTAAGACCGAGCGCTGATTGCCAAAGGGAGTAAGGGCCGAGCCATTTAAAATTCATTTTAAATGCGCTATTTGTTTTTTAAAATTTGTTTTGAGGCCGAGAGCATTTTGGCGATTTTCAAATTTTTATGTTGAGGCCGAGAGCCATTTGAATGCGCTGCTAGTCGAAACACTGTTTGTTTTTAATGATTGTATATACACAGTGAACATATGGCTTGATTTTGGTGACAATATACACAGTGTAGGGTGATAAGCATACATGGAACAATATGAAAAATTGTTTTCATATGTATTTTGTTTACCAGAACAGAGATTAGCATATTGACAGGGATATACAGGTGTTTGATTGCTTGAACAGGGAGTTAAAACAGTGTTGCTGCAGAGAAAGAGTAAACAGGGGCTGAGGAAATCAAAGTTAAATTGTTGTGAAGAGGAAGGTAAGCTTCTCTGCTTTCAGAATTTCATTTTGAAAAAGAACAATAGTCATAAAATTTTATTGTCAAGATGAAATTAGTAACAGCAGAAGCATACATTCACTGGTTTTCAAAAACAATGTGAGCTAGAGTAGAGCCAAAATTTCAGATAGAGAGCTGGGGGAAGGAAACTATAGAAAAACCTTACCAAGCGGGGATGATAGGCTTTTTACAAAAATTTGATGGCCACTTTGAAGAGATAACCAGGGACTTTATAAACAATTTCAGTCAGGACCAGACACAGGTAGGAGATGTTATTAGTCCTGTGACTCAGGAATATCTTTCCCAAGCTTTAGATCTACCCATGATAGGTGAGGAATATTACAAAGGCCTGCACTTCAAGGAGAAAGCATGGACTTTCTTTCTTGAGAAGAACCGGAAAGGGACTTTTGATAGAACAAAGGAGATACCAAGGGAATGGTTCAATGAACCATGGGGTGAGTTGGTTTTGGTCATCCAGAAGTTTTTGACTTGTGATAGAGGATATAGTGTTGCCCACTTGTATCATGTCAGGCTTCTACAACATATTAAGGGAGAGGATAGGATTAACATGCCATATTTCCTATATAGGAGCCTCTTGAGAATGATTGAAACAGTGAGACATGAACACAGGCCTAAAGCAGAACAGATTTACCACCAATGATTGATCAAAATCCTAGTTGAGTATCAGGTGAGGTCACAAGGCATAGTATGGAGAGAGTTCATGTCTAAAAATTAGTTCATTGAACAGATTAATGAAGTACAGGATAAAATAGAGCAGGAAAACAGAGGATTAATGAATTCACCCTTGTATCCCAGAACAAGAGCTAAACAACAAAATAACATGGCCATGCAGGAAAATGAAACATCTGTTATGTCTATTCCTAGAAGATTTAGGAATAAAAGTCCCATTGACTTAGACAAGGAAGTAGAAACATATTCTCCAATAAAACAAGAAGAAAATGACATTGCACAAGAAGTATTTGAGAGGGATTCTTCATATGATGATGCAAAAACAACATCATTAATGAAAACAACACAAGATTTTGAAAAAGAAATCAATTTGGGAAGAATCAGGGACTTAACTGACCAATTGGAAATTAGCAAAATCTTGGAAAAACAATTAAAAGAGGAAAACAAGGCAAATAAGAAAGATAATGCTAAGTTGGTCAAGGCAAATGAAAAGTTAAATGAAGAGTTAGGGAGACTGAAACGGAAAAATGATCTACTTTCTAAGCAAGCATTTAAATGGCTAAAGGAAAAGAATATGTGGCAGGCAAAGTATGAAAAACAGAAGGTAAAAGCAGCTTTGTTCAGGGAAAGACATGACTCAGGTTTGGATTGTTTGGTCAGGGCAGCACAACAAGAAGCATCTACAGGTACAGCATCTACTACAGAGAGAAGAAGATCAAAGAGGAGTAAGCAAGCATGGGGACATGCTTGATGATAAGCAAGGGAGAGATGTTGGGCCTTAGTTTTGGTCTTATTTTTGCTCTAAGAAACTTACTAATCCATCTATTTGCCATCCATTTTCCCTTCATTCATCCCATTTTGATGTATATTTGATATCCATTCAGGTATTTAATTTTAATTTTTCAATTTCTAAAGTTTTTATGAAAGTTTGGTTTTTAGTGCAAAATTGGCAGATTCAGAAATTCCCGTAATAGCTCTATGGTTGATATGGTTGCAGGACACTTGGGCACGAATTGAATGCATGGATGGACAACTTGGGAACTAGGACTAAGCCAGATATGCTTAGTTTGAACAGAACAAGCTTTATTAGGCCCATTTGGTGCTAGTCAATCATGACTAGTCATTCAGAAATCCCATAGAAATAAGGCAGTTTTGAGATTCTATAGGATTGGTCATATTTCTTGGGATGGGAGTAATGAATTCGACTTAGATAGGTGGATGAGAGTAGATGGGTTTGTTTGAGTGAATATAGATCAGTTTGTTTCATGAGACTTCTTATTTAAGAGCCAAAACTTTGATGGCTTATGTATTGACTTATTATACTTTTATGCTGTGACACTTTTGGATTGAAGAGTTAATTTGAAGACTTGTGTTATTATTATTTTGCTGTTCAATGCTATGGATGTGTGACTGAATTTGAGCTTCTGATATCACCTCTCAAGTGTGCAAGGCAAGGGTGGAGGGCCCCCATTCCAAGCTAAGTACACTTCCTTGTTAACTAGTTTTATTTCTTGTAATCTGGTTATTGTAGAACTGGTTTTTCAAAGCTTTATTTCAGATTGCTTTATGGTTCATGCATGGTGATTGATTTCATTAGTTCTTAGCTTATTCATCACTTTATTAAGTTGGAAAAACAAGTGTTCAAGTTGAGCATCCCTTCTACTAAAATGATGAATTAAAACTAGTTTCCTTTGTTTGCATGCAAGTAGTTTCTTATTGAGATTTTGGTATTGAGATGAATGAATTATGATGAAATATCTTATGTGTCTCTTAAGTTAAGAGCTTCTTTCATTAATAATTTATCCATCTTAAGTTCTTGGTTTTAACCTCTGATTCATTAAGTGGTAATTGAGGCAAAAGTGGACTTCTTGAGTCAAGAACCATTTCAATGTTTTTCCTCTTTTTAAACTAATTGAATTAGAGTTGTAGGATGTATTACTTTAAGCTTTTGAATAACTTATCTTTCAAGGTTTGATTACATTTGATCTTCACATATAGTGAACTTTCCTCAAAGCATAAACAACCCGGATTGATAATAAATAATTGTGTTAATTTAGGTAAACAAATTAGCTCAACAAACCTTAAGGTTCTCATGTTTTGAAGGTGGAGATGGATTCTTTGATAGACCTAAAGAAGCCTCCAATGTCTCGAGACTTTTTCCAGAGCTGAACCACAACAGATTCTCTTGACTGAATTGATAATCAACTCAGAGTCTGCTTCAATTATGATGTTCTGAAGATTGTCGTTCTTCATGGTTTCTAAACATTGCTCTAGGGCCATTAGCTCTGCCATATTGTTTGTGGCTCTTCCCAAATTACAATGAAAAATGTATTGTATATAGCCCTTTTCATCCCTTGTCACTCCCCCATAACCAGCCATGCCCAGATTTCCTTTTGAGGCCCCATTTATGTTACATTTCATATATCTCTAAGGGGGAGGATGCTAGAAATATTTATCAGTGACTGGTTTCTCTACCAATCTGTTATTGCCCTAAGGAATGAGCCCTTGCATACCCAACTGAAGTAGTATCTACACATCAACATTTGAAGGGAGGTTCTTAGGGGGTGTTTCCATTAAAGTCCCAACCGTCTCCTTGAGCTGTTTTAAAATTTATTCCATGATACTCTGGGAGGAACTCTTTTTATTTTTGAAAATTATATTGTTTCATTCTTTCCAGACGTCCCAAATTAGGAAGCTGGGAGCTAAAGCCCAAGTTTTTTTTACCGTTTCATAATTAGAGAAGTTTCTCCTCGAATTCCTTAAGGTATTAGTAATGCTTTCTCTGTCCCTATCTGTTTGTCTGAATATTGAGGCAATCCCATCCCACAACGTGGAAGTAAATATGCAGAGGTTGAGAAGGTGCTCCATAGTTTCATCTTGTGATTCACATAGTTGGCATCTGGATGGGCCAGAAACACCCCTTTTCCGGATGTTCTCCCAGGTCAGAATTTTCTTATGATGCACTAGCCACATGAACAGTTTGGTTTTCATCCATCCTTGGTTCTTCCAAAGATTCTTCCAAACCCCATCCAGTTTTGTAGAATCAAGCTCAAGGGCTATGCGTTTTGCCTCTTTAAGGTTAAAGGTGCCTTCATTGTTATTGCCCCATCTTAGTTGGTCAAAATCAGCTGATATCAGGATCTTTCTTTGATCCAGGATGGCTGTTAGAGCATCAGCCTGTGCTTTCAAGGGGCCATTATCCTTGTAATCCATTTCCCTCCAAGTTCTCCATTTTCCTCTGCTATTTGTCTGATCCCAAAATTCATTTACTCGGAGTAACCCTTTGGTGTCAGTATCATGCTTGAGATTTGCAAAGTATTCTCTTAGCAGCTTAGGTTCTTGTTGCTATTTATCCTCCTAAAACCATGCAAGGTCTCCAGCACTAATTTCCCATAAGCTATTTTTCTAAACTATGCCTCTATTCTCCCAAGATTTATTCCAGATGTGGGAGCCTTTTATGATTCCAAACGTTATTATATGGTCCTTGTCTTGCCAATTACTTGCATATTTCTGGTTCCAAATTTGTGCCCAAGGAGCATTTGAATATTTTATCCATCACCACCATAATTTTTCCCCCAAAACCTTGTTTAGCACTTCAGGATCATCCAGTCATAAACCTCCATGTGTTTTAGGTTTACATATCTTTTCCTAGGCTACTAAGGCCCATTTCTTCTTTTCTTCCCCTTTGCCCGAAAGAAAATCTCTTTGGATATTTTTGTATTGTTGCATAACTCCTTTTGGAGCTGGAAGGGCTGAAAACATGAAGATGGGAACTGATTGAAGGACAGCTTTTGTAAGCACTAGCCTACCTGCCAAGTTCAAAGACCTGCTTGTCCATTTTCGAGTCTTGTCCTGCAGCTTATTAATCACATGCTCCCATACTATCTTGTTCATAGGTTTGTCTATGAGCAGTACTCCCAAATATTTGGATGGTAACATATCTCTTTGAAAGCCCGAAATTCTGGAAATGTTTCTATGAATAACAATGTTAGTGTTGAAAAAGAAAATCTTTGATTTGGAGAGACTTACCTCTGTACCCGTCGCCATAGCAAAGTCTCGTAGGATTTGTTTGTAAGCTAGTGCTTCCTTGACCATGGGAATGCCCTGTAGCATGGTGTCATCTACAAATTGTTGATGGGTTAAAGCTTGTCCGTTCCCGGATAGTTTGAGACCCTGGATCTTACTTGCTTCTTTAGCAGACTTGATAGCTCGGCCTAGTCCTTCCATCCTAAGAATAAAGAGAAAGGGGGAAAGAGGATCTCCCTACCTAAGGCCTCTTGAAGGAACCTTTTACTTATCATTGAGTGAACCACCTCATGAGCTTGAATGATATTATTGAGAATTTGTCTGCCCTTCACATATCTCGTTTGTTCCACAGAAACCAGAGTAGGAAGAAGGGGTTTAAGTCTGTTGGCAGTTATTTTATACACCACATTGAATAAATCTATAGGTTTGAATTTGTCTGGTGTCATAGCATTGTCCTGTTTTGGAATCAAGGAGATGAAGGATGTGTTGAGTGCCTTCAATATTGTTCTATTATTCCCGGAGTTCTCCACCACATTCAGTATATCTTGCTTGACAATACTTCAACATGCTTTATAGAAATCTACATTGAAACCATTTGGGCCTGGCGCTTTTCCATTCTGCATATATTTGATGACTTCATTGACTTCCCCTTCATTCACCGACCTATTAAGATTATAATTGTCTTCTCTTGTTACTAGCTTAGGAATGTGCTTTGTGAAGTCACTGATAAATTGTGATCTATCTAAGAGAGGTTCCTCTGTTATACCTTGAGAAGATAATGTACAATCATCTAACTATGAAGAGAGAATAAGAAATGGAAGGGGTGGGGAAGGAAGGGGAATAAGGTTAAGGGAAAAGAATAAGAAAAATATTCTGAAAGGAAGAATAAGAGATTACGATAGGAGGGTATGAGACGGCGGGGAGGAGTGGGGATGAAGAAGTTCAGGTGGAATAAGGATGCTTAAAGGTAGATAAATTAGGGTGCCCAGAGACAAATAAATGGAGGGGGGATTTAAATATTAAGTTGATGGATTAATGGTCCCAAGAGAGGCTTAGTTTATAGCCATCTTCCCTATTGAAATTATTGGGGTGCTTCTTGATAATGAGAGCTTCTCGGATGATTCAGGAGTTATAAAAAGGAATGGGTTCTAAGATTTTTATTATTATTCAAAGCAAATGAGGTGCTTGGTCTTGAAGGAATGCTCAGTTATGGAAGACACATTCATTCAGTGATGGTTGGTGTCTTCTATGTGCTCTTTAAGTTAGGCATGAGGGTGCGGCCTGTTTGGCCTATGTAAAACTTCCCGTAGGAATAAGGAATTTGGTAAATCCTGGGTCCTTGATTAGGGTCAGGCTTATCTTTGGTAGAATGGAACAATTGCTTAAGGGTTTTATGGGGTTTAAAAATGGTTTTTATGCTCCTTTTGTCCGAGATCTTAGCAATAACATCTATGGTTCCTTTTATGTAAGGGAGTGAGACTTGGCTATAGGGAGGGGGATTAGAATGGGTTTTGAAAGTTTGGATTAAGTGGGATTTTTAGAGGAGAGGAATTGGGGAGCATATATTTTAAGGGTTCGTTTCTCGCCTTAAAGAGAACATAACATACACCAATCATCACCATTTAACTAAGTTTTGCATCGTCGAGCACTCGTTCATGACCAAGCCCCTCATTTGCTTTGACTAGTCAAAAATCCTAACATTCGTTCCTTTTTATAATTCCCAAATCATATGGGAAACTCTCGAGATCGAGAATAAACCCAATAATTTCAATAGGGAAGATGGATATAAACTAAGCCCATATTGGGATCCAATGATCCATCAACTCACTTTTTAAATCCCTCCTCTCTCATACCCTCATGTCGTAATCCCTTATTCCTCCTTTCAAAATCTCTTTCTTATTATTTTCCCTTAACCTTATTCCCCTTCCTCCCCCAGCTCCTTAATCCTCACCCCCTCCCTTTCTTATTCTCTCCTTCTAGTTAAATGATTGTACATTTTCTTCTCTCATATATATATACTCTCTTTCTATTCCTTGTTAAATTCAAATTCTCTTTAGCAACCTCTTTTTTGCCCTTATTAATTTATCATCCTTTGTGCACTTATATATTTATTTACTGATATTTATATTAGTCCCTTAACCTATCTCTTGTTATTTTTAATAATTCTCTAATATATATATCTATACATATACTTCTTCTTATTGACTGTCTTTGTTGACCCATTTAATTCTCATTATTATTTCCCGCCCCATTCCCTCTTTAGTTCCTTTTTTTCCTTCTAATAAATATATTATTTATTTACTTTTTACCTTTGACCTTTCTCTCAATCAATTATTTTATATTTTTTCCTCTAACGACTATCTTCTCACCTTCCTATTAAAGCTCTCATAAGCACTTGCTCTAAACATATTTTAGGTTTCTAGTCCCTGATGATGGGTGGAGTGTCCACTCGAAACATTGGACGGACTAAATTATTTACATAGTTTACCTCTAGAAATTCTATTTAATATGATGATTAATTGTGGAAATCTCCATTCTCATATGGCTAGTAACCATTTTATTTTGAATCTTTAACTTTTCCACTCGTAGTTATTTTTTGGTTCTATCATACCATGCATTTTGCATGGTTAGTGAGTGGTCATTAAGGGTGACTCACTCCTTTGCAATTTTTTCAATAATCCCTTGGGTTCAGTTACGCGATAAACAACCCATTCAAGTTGCATGGTGCTATCATCTTCCATGTTGATAGGCTCCTTCGCAGGTTGAGACTCCTTAGAGTTCTTACTCTTTGATGAGTCGACAATGTGTGATATTTCTAGGATCATATGGTCATGTGGCTTCTCTCCATCTCCTCCACCTAAGGGCCCATCATTATTTATTCTCCCAAACTCATTGGTATCCTTCCTCTTGTGACTCGAAGACGAACTTAATGTTGGACACTGGGATAATACTCAGGGGGGGATGAATCAATATTTCATGTTTTTCTCTTAATAAAAAATTATCAAATCTAAAATCATTCCACAATACAACGAAATATCAATCACATAAATAATTGGACACAAGAGGTTCACATGGAAACCCATATCAGAGAATCAAAAATGTTATTTTTAATTTTGATGTAAATGCAAGCACCAAATCCTTTTTACGTCATATTATGTAGGCACCAACCTGTAAAGGCTCCAACCCCCTTTCCTTGCAAGCACCCACTTATTTGAAGCACCAACTCCAACTATTTGTAGAAACCAACCTACTTGTCTTTTTAAGGCACCTAAATGAAGGAAACTCCAATTCCCTGATAAATGATATTAATATTTGTTCTGACCATCCTTTCAGATCTTCTCTTTGCAACACCCTCTATATTTGATTCTCTATAATTTTTTTATACACAATAGCTTTAGCTTTAACCTAATTTCCACCTACAACTTATGCTTAGTTATTCTTTGCACACTTTGTTCCTTATTTGCTTCAAATTTTTTTACATTTGATAGCTTTTACTTAGTCCTCTTGTTCCCACTGTCTCACTCTTTCTCTCTCTCTCTTTTTTTTTCTCTTAACTATATCCTTGCTCAATTAGGAACTTCAACTTATATCAATTTATTCTTCTATGCTCCCTCTCAATCAATTAGGTCTTTTTTCTCTCATAGTCATTAGAAGCCAAATCATTTTAGGTTCACACCATTTAAAATTCATTGGTCTCTTGATTTCTCCAATGAGATAATCAAGACTATGAATTAATAGTTATGGTTCTGAATCTTCAACGCAGTTCACTAGTTCCTTTCCACTTAACGCACCCAAGATGGAAACCATAGTTTTACTATGCAAGTGCTAATCCTATATCTAGTAGCCGACTCAATCCTTACATTCATCGCTAGTTTGATCCCCGAATCCTCGAATATGCTAGATGGTTAGAATCCTTGCCTCTTTGGGGCTTAAACTAATACCTCACATGGCCATATGTTGTCACATAGGTCTTGAAAATTTGGATTTGATCCCTTGTGTATTATTGTGTACACCTTGAATCACTTGAAACCCTAGAAACCCATATAGGTCAGATATCTATTTTTTGAAACCATGTTGGATAGAACCTTGACCTATTAAATCTAGATCTAGTTCTTTTGAATGTGTTCAACTCTTAGGCGTAAAACCACAAAATTTGGAATTATGACTTGAATGTTCAAAACCTTATCTAGATAGCTCAAATGTCCTACATTACCCATATGAGTCCATATTGATCCACTATCTGGTACTCTTATGCCAAAACTCATATGTATCATATTTTCTGAATTCTAGGATACTTCAAACAATCCATATGTCCCCGAATATAATGAATAGCCTAGATTTTTCTTGAAATCCCATATTATTTCACTGCTAAACCTGCCTATGCTTCTAAAGGCCTTTTCTCCTTAATACTTGAGAGAATGACTAAGTGCCATATACTGTTGGAAAGGTCTCTCAGGGGAATATCTAACAAAACCTATAGTTTCCTTATTGGAGCTAAGGAATTGATCCAAAACCATCGTTTAACATAGGACATCACCACACATAAACATACTTATTAGGATCCCCATGAACTTGATACAACTAGCTACAACTTCCAACACTGTCATTTCAAAAATCTCCCCTTGTACTTGACATTGTTTGACATCAATGATTGAAACTTAACATTAATGAAAAAATAGATAACAAAGGATAAAATTTGACATCAACGACACACTTTTCCCAACATTCACTGACCTTGACAACGATGACAACAATTTGCTCAATAATCTCCCCCATTGGCATTGATGGCAACACATCCAAACATTGCTAGTCATTGTGAGAATACTACTTGCCAATACTATTTTAATATCTCTGTACAAATAAATGCATGGCATCTCAACCTCTATGTACTTAGTCTCCATTGTATTTCCAATTTGTTCTTATGCTAATGTTTGTTTATTCTCCCCTTTTGACATCAACGGAAAAGGGTTGGATACTTTATATTTGACGATTCTCCCCATAAGGGAATATAATAGGTTATTGATGATTACTATTGTATGCACATGCTCCCATCGAGCTTTTGTGAAACCATTAGGTGGTCACTCCCTTTCTTCCAATTCATCTTTGTACCAATAATTCATCTTCCAATTGATCTACCAATAATTCATCTTTGTAGTCTTGAATTGTGTATATTTAATGAGGGTTGCCCACCATGGATTCGTGGGAGTGTTATCTTGCTCAATGAATTACGTGGTGAGTGCAACTGTTGGTTGGGTAGGTCATGCAATCAAGAGAGCACCCCACTGAGTTTTTTCTTCTGCCCTGAGCTGTTGTAGTTTCTGGAAGTGGACTTAAGGTCGTAGAGCAAAGCTTTGGTGGTACACGAGTCATCCTTGATCTCCTCGATCCGCTTTTCAAGCATATCAATTTGTACAAAAATATCCTTGTGTTGGTTGAGGTATGGGGTGGTCAAGGCTTGGTTGAATGGCTGGTGAGCATGTTGGCACAAAGTATAGACTAGTTGATTTTTCTTTGCAAGGAACCCCGACTAGTTGCAAACTTGAGAAAATATTTCTTTAGATTCCCCAGTAGCCTATTGAAGGGAGGATTTTAGAGAAGCTACATCAGTGATTTTCAGTTCAATATCACTGACATACTGGGTTGCTGGATTAGGTAGTGCCCTTTGGCTGGCGACGATAGTTCTCTGAAGCTCCTTGTTTGTCGAGACAAGGCCAGTGAATGCAATTTTGATGTGATCACAATAGTTGGAAAGAGTGCTGGCTGAGAAGTCCTCTGGTGTGTTTGGTACTACGTCAACAACTGTAAGCCAAAGAGCTTGAAATTTTGTGTTGATATCATCAATTTATTGTTGTAGCTATTGCTTGTCATGGTCTTGTAGCGGCTACAACCACCCTCCAAAATTTTTCCTTAGCTTCGTTTTGGAGCTTCCCAAGCAACCTTTCACAGCAACCTGTCTTGCCTTGTCAAGTACACAAGATTCAATGATTTTCTTGTAGAATGACAACCTGTCCATCAAATCTTGTTGCATTGCCCTCACAGGCTATTTCACCGGACTTGGTCCAGCTGCAGGCTGAGCAACTCCCTCAAGAAATTGTGCAATTCTGGAGGGCAACTAGCCTTCCCTCCAGAAATTGCGCAATTCTGTAAGGAAACCTGCTGGGCTCTAGAATTGCGCAAATCTGCCTGTTAATTTTCACTGAGAAAATTGTGCAATTTTTCCCAGTACGAGTGCTCATCCCAGAAGTTTTGCAATTCTGAGTAGTAGTCAGCTGCTCTACCTAGAAATTGCGCAATCCCTCTAGGAAGCCAGCCCAACTCCCTCCAAAAATGTTCATTTTTTTCCTCCTAGCTGCGTAGACTATTGCATGTGCAATTGAGTTGACTGGTTCCCTCCAAGACCGAGAAAAACTGTTTTGCATGCATGGGCTGCTCCTCCCAAGGCAGCATGCAAAGGCATCCCTTGTTTCAGGGATCTATTTTTAGCAGTTATAGGTTACATGCAAGGATAATTTCATAAAATCCCCACCAAGTGTCGCTTTCCCTAGATTTGTGGCATGTGCGTCACAACCTTGATTTTGTTAAAACTCATCAATCGCACGCTATAGAGCTCATTACTCACATCGAATTTGCAGCTCCGACATCTCGCATTGCATCTAGGAGTCGTTGGCACATTCAACTCAACTTTTTTGGGGTAAGCCCGCATTTCATGTCTCGTGCTGTGTTTCTTGTGCTTTTTGTGATTCGCTTCATATGAATGTTGCCTGCTTGATTTCAGTGAGCACTTGCTATTTTTTTGATACATACTAGCTTGTACTAGCACCATTTTAGTTTTTGTTAACATCTCACTCCTGTCGCTTGGATGACACTATTTTGCATGGACGGTCGTCGTTGCGGCGACTTGCCACACACACATGCATGCTTTCCCATTTTCCAGATCTTGCACTTACTGTTTGAATGAATGATCATTCACTCTTGTTTGCACTCATCTCATTATGCTTTGACACTTCTCATGTTTTCAATCACCCATCGGCTAGACTGGGTTGCCTTGGCCCGGACCATGCCTTGCCCGGCTAGCACTGCGCATTTCCGAAAGTGAAGGCTCTGCCTTCCCTCTAGAAATTGTGCAGGCCTAGCTTGACACTGACCTTCAGGCTTGCATTGCACAATTCTTGGAAGCAGTGTCCTGTTAGCCCCAAAAACTACACAATGCAGTTTGCTGATTGCATGTCACTGATGACTGAAATTGCGCATTGTGCAGTTTCAGTCCTCATTAGGCCAAGCTGGGTTGTACATTGCATAGTTCCAACAGTCAGTCAGCCTCTTGACAACCCAGACTGTGCCTTGCGTAGTTTTGGCAGTCAGTCTCCCGACCTCAAGGTGGAAATTGCGTGAACTTCATGATCAGTCACACAGGTATGTTGCAAGTCAGTTCTCAAGTTCATTTTAGTTTTTGATTAGCAGATGTCTTGCCACGAGTGTTGCCATGTCTCTGGGTATCATAGGTGTTCATCTGCCTCTCAGTAGCACAAGTACAGTGGTTTCCAGGAGAGTAGAGTCAAAGACACCGTTTATTGGGGATGCAGTTGATCAAGTGTCTATGAACTTGCGTACCCATGAAGACATCAAGTTGTTTGTGGACAAGGACATCAAGATATGATGACAACATCATCATAGCAAGAAGTGCCATGACCAATAGCTGAAGGTAGCATACCAGATGCAACAAACACAATATGAAGGTTGTTGACAACATAGAGGCGGAACAAAGTTGCAAGCTCAAGCAGATCCACTTGTGATGAAAGAAACTTTGGAGACTTAGGCTATGAGGTGATGGCGCGACATGAAGATCGCATGAAGACATAGAACAAAACAGAGAAGGAGTTGCATGTGTTGGAGCAACAACTCAAGGAAGAACAAGAGCTGCATAGACGAGAAAATGAGTTGCAGCAGGAACAGGTAGATCAGGGGGCACAACATGCATAGAAGGATGAAACTGTGCCTGTACAAGTTATAGATCCATCCCAAAAGCTGGCACGAAGCAGACATGGTGAGTGGTGTTGTTGATCACATGTAAGGGAATTCATCAACATGCATGTCATTATGCTTCTGGCACACTCACCAAGGTGAAGATAGGAAGAAAGTCTGACTGGAGTTGAACATACAGTTGATAGTTGATGTGCATGACCACCAGCACACACTAGAAGATCATCACGGACACTATGCATCAATGTGTTGGTGGTTCGGCCGCATACAAGAAGACCATGGGCATGCAAGTAGACGAGTTGGATGGAGGAGCCATACCAATGTACCCAAATGCAACGGAGGCAAGGGTTCACTTCAACGAGATGTCACCATGGAGTGCATGTACACTATCATGGACGACGAAGCTTGGTATCAACTCACCACCTTCACCATCAAAAGCATGTCAAAGTTGGTCTCATCACAACGGACTGAGTGTCAGTGATGTCTTGCATGGCTTGTTCAAGCCATTTTGTCTCATATGGGCTCATGTGCATTGTAATGTAACGTCTTGTCAAGTGGAAGTTCAAGTGTCGATGGTTAGATGTAACAGTCATGGAGTAGATGAAGAGTCATGAGGGTAGATGAATGGTCTCTGTTAGTGTCAGTCTTGAGCCCTCCATCAGTGATCAATAACTCTTTGCATATGCATTTATAGGTGTCTCATCAGTGTCAGTTTTGCATCCCGCTAGGCATGCCATAACACTGAATGGAGGAGCTGGTCTTTGTTCCCTTCTTGGCTTTGCTGGATCAGGTCATACAACAATGTAATTGAGTCATGCTTGTTCTTATTTTTTGTCTTGAGATCCCATGGTCTTAGGTCTAGGGTTTTGAGTCAAAATCATTTCAAGGTAATGAGTCATGGTCAGTAAGTGCCCAGCAAGCCGGAAGGAATTTTGTACATATGTTTCATTATCATTTTCTTCAGCTACAGCTCACTTTATGCCTTGGATTTAAAAAACCCTGTTTTTAAGTCCAAGGCCATGAGGAATTTGTAAAAATAAAGAAATTTTCAAAAATTTGTAAAAGTGCCAGCAACAACCCTGGTTCCTTCACTACAGTCCATCAGGCGGTCAACCTGCAAAAAGAACGGAGTCAAACGCATCAAAAGAGCTCATTTCAGGACAAAAAGACTCTAAACAGTGTTTAAAAGCAAAGCAAGTTGAAAACATTAGAAAGTGGGTTCTAAAGTTAATTTTTTTTTAAAAGTGACCCTATAAAAGCTAATTTCCCTCTCAATTCACTCTTATTGTGCATTTGAAAGTCCAAAAATATGTGTTAGAGGCGAAAGGAGCAAATTCGGGCAAGTTTCTGCAAAGCACAAGTGTTAAAGGTGCGCGCGACCAAACCACAGGTGTGCGCGACCACGTGGGTGGGCGCGACCAAACGGAGGCCAACGCACAGTGTTAAATAACACGGGCGCGACCAAACGGAGGAGTGCGACCATTCTCAGAGTGTGCGCGACCAAAAACTCTGTCTGCTGTAAAACTCACCCAAACTTCAATTTTCTTTCAAATTTGCTCGGATTTCTTCAAGGTATGCTTCCCTTATGATGTTTATAATCATGCCATGGATGAATAAGGAGGGTTATGGTAATTTTATCATGCAAGAAATTAATGAAAAATAGGTTAAGTGACTTGATGTCTTTGCAAGCTTATGTTAGGTTGTATTGTTTGTTTTTCAAGGTAATTTTTCCTTTATTCCCTTCCATTAGTTTCCCATTATAAATTCACATGTGTTAGAGTGTCATTTTCATTGATCTCATTTGCAAATTAATGCTAGACCCCATCCCAATTTCCTAAAAACCCTAACCCCTCCTAAACCCTATTTCAAATCCTAATTTCTCCCATGCATCCTACTCAAACCCTAACACTTTGTCACACAACAAAATGAAAAAGAAACATTGTGAAAAGAAAAAGGAATATGATGGCAAATGCATGCATATGAATATCACAAAAAACAAAGTAATATCACTATGCATAGCCTAGACAAGACAAGAGCAAAAGAGACATATTGTTGTGTAAAAATCAGAGGCAAGGTAACTAGGTGGCTGTCATGACAAAGTTAACAATATACAGCTGTACATGTTGTCAAAATGAACATTTTGCTGTGGTAAGGTTTGCATAAGAACATGGTATATCTCCCTAACCTCAAACTCTGTTTTCCTACCCTTCCCTTCATTAAAACCCTAATTCAATTGCTTATCCTTTCCCTAAAATCCCTATGCAATTGATACCCTTCCCTTTTGACAAAGTATGTAATTGAAGACCCTAATTCACATATGACAAAAGTATGAAAGCTGCCAGCATTGTAAAGGACTGCTGTTATGAAATATGGTTGGCAGCATTGTTGATGGGTTCCTACTCCCTAACCCTAATTCCCATATCCCTCCATCTCCCTAATTCCCTTGATACAGTCCCTTTCCCATTTCCTTTTCAAATTGTCATAAAAACCCTTCTCTTCCCCTTGTAATCAAAATAACAAAATCCTGTTTCCCATTTAGTATCAATGACCATTTCAAAAGCTATGAAAAAACAGAGTATGCTCTTAAAAGACATTCAAAGTCAAAATTTAAGGAGAGCGGCCTGTTAATGGTTTATAAATGATGCTGCCCTATTCCCCTATGCCCATGACATCATTCCCTCCATGATGAAGATTTTCATTGTCCTTTCCCTTGGTGCTTAAAAAACACAAATTTTCCCTAATAAAGTATTAATTCGCAAATGACGAAAGATGGAATGACATGTTTAGCATTGGGTGATGATTTCCTTCAGAATTCCCTGCTTATATATATATTTTTCCCCTTCCTATATGTAAATTCCCTCCCCTAACATTTCCCTCATGATGTTTCCCCTTGAAAACAGCATACTTCACAGCATTTTGCAGGCAGGGCAGCGGTCAATTTGACTTGTTTATTCCACCTTGCTCAATAACACCATGTCAACCACTGAGACTAATGAGCAAGGTGATGACCGGTCTTCTTCTACAGAGGTTGAGACACAACAGAGGCCTCGTAAGGGTGGCAAAGGTGGTCATCATAGTGGTTACATGTTTGCAAGGCTAAAATGAAAATTCTCCAAAGAAAGCTATCGGAGGCCCGGAAGAGGAAGAAAAGGACAAATCCACTCCGCATCTTGGCTGAGGCCTCTCTCACTCATCATGGTACTGATCAGCCTTGATCTAGCATCAAAATGTGAAAATTTTGAGAATTTTGGAGCATTTTGGAAATTTTTGGTAAAATTACAGGTTTTGCCCACGGTTTGGTCTCACCCCGGGTGAGACCATTTTGGAGGACTGCTCGGAATTTTGAAAACTTGACATTTTTGGAAAGGGCATGAAAAAAGAAAAATTACCAATACTTGGGAGAAGCCTGATTTTGAGTTTTGAGCCTCCAAAAGCTCAAAATACGTCAAAAAAATGACTTTCTGCCCACTTTTTGAGTTGCAGAAAGTGACCTTGGGAGAAATGGTTGTTGAGGGGTCAAATCAACACCAAATTCAGAAATTCCACTTGGGATGGAAAGTAGACAGGCCAAGCTTTCCAATGAGCCATCTTGCACCTGATTTGGACCAGTGGAACCCACTCAAAAACAGCTGTGAAGGGGCACGACCAGAACTTCCAGGGGCGCGACCATAAGTTCCAGTTTTGCCAGAACTGACTTTTTCGGTCAAAAAACACTGTTTTGACTATAGTTGACTATTTTTACTTGTAGATGATGGATAAATGTAATATTTTCATGGCACTTTGATGGATTTTATCTCTCTTTACCCTTCTAGAAGCTTCCATGATGTAAAAAGTGAAAAATTAATGCATGGATGAGTTAGCTAAGTAATAGAGGCAAGTTGTTTGGCTGCCTATTTTCTAGTTCTTAGTTTAGAATTAGTTCAAACTGCCCCTAGGAAGCTGAGCTCGACTCCTAGAGGTGGGGAAAGGAGTTAGATGGTCTATATTATGCTCTCTCTTTCTCATTTTCATGGTTGGACTCTTGTGTAAGGAAGCTTTATTGTATATTGTGCATCTATTTCTGCAATTGAAGGCAAGGAAAGCCAGGGTTTTACAGACATCTTTGAGGATTCTTGTGGATTGATGTGTTGATGGTGTGTTCTCTACATGTTCTTGTAAGTTTGTTTATGTATTTCATATCTCTCTTGTGCTTCTAAATTGGACAGATGAAGTGGTAAAGTTGAATTCATGTTTTAGCATGCTCAGCTTTTTAGTTTGTTCAATTTTAATGTTTTCTACTGTCTAGAGAGGATTCAAATTGTGTGTTTGCCCTCTTTAGCTCCTCCTCTATCATCTCTGATCATCCATCATCAGATTAAAGCATCAGCACTCGCTTCCTACCTTGCCCCTTAGATTCCCCTGTGAAAACTGCGCTCAATCCCCGCACCTTGAATTGCACTTCCACCAATTGCCACCAAAACCCCCAAAAATCATCAAATCAAACCCCCTATCAATTTACTAGCCTAAAATCTTTATTTCTATTTGGTCAGCCTAATTATATTATAAGATCTATCAAATCTGACCCGAGAGAGCCTTCTCATACCTCGTAGGGCTAGCTACGAGGTGAAATGGTTTGATGTTGCCTTGAAGGTTTACCTTCCTCAGCCTAGGGTGAAATCTCAAGCGCTAACAGTCTCAAAGGCGAATGTCAAGGGTCACCCCACCCTTTTCTATAAATAGAACCTCATAACTCATTGTAAAGGCTTTTGGTCAGCCAAGCTTCCGATAGGAATATCTTAGAGAGAGCTTGGACAGTGTTGTAATGAGCCTTGGCTTCTCCACTGTGCAGAGCTAGTATATCTCTTTGGAGGAGCAGGCGGTTGTGGTTGTAATGTTCCACTGTAGGAACTAGTGGTTAGACATGGATGTACTGTATGACTGTAAATTACACTTGTTAATGTAACAGAGCCAACATGTTTTATGCATATGTTGTATTGTATTCTATGCTATCTAGTTTACTCTAAATGATATATGTATTTGTTTGCTTATGCATGCATGTATGGACTTTTTTGTGTATAGATATATGAATCTTTCTAAAACCTGTTGTTGGTTTAACCATCACTTTGGATTGCTAGCTAACGTGCCTTCCATGTTGTGATGCATCTTTTCTCATCTATTCCCTTCTTAACTCCATGCTATCATAGGTTTCCAAGGGGTGCACTCCTCTCAACCTCCGTGTATTTGAACCTCTCATGCACCTTCCTTGGCTTGCTACAACTGTCACACCCTTGCTACCAATAGAGACATCTTACTTGCCTCTATGCGAAATAGCGGTCAGGGCATTACCATACGACCCACTGCTAGGACTCCTACACCAAATGGTCTGAGGTCTAATTAGGACTTCTTACCGGGGAGATCCCCTTACATTTTGGCAGGTCCAACACCGACAAGATTTTTGGCGCTAAAAGGAGGGCTAGATGACAAGCTGAGTCCTCACATCTGTTTTGAATCTCTACACATATGTCATGACTAACTACCGAGTTGCTCTTCCAGAATGTATGTCTTATGGAAATGATTTCACTATCTCGGAAAATCTCTCAGATAACTTGTTACATAAAATGTATGATGGTGGAGTCCACGTAGCCTTGGTTAGGCATGCGATTGACATTGTAGGCTCATGCAAAAAACATGAAATATTTGAAGAATACATGGCTTGCGCACTGTTTGTCTACACGCTTCAAGGGCACCCCATGCACTGGTGTGCCACGTTGCCTGAAAAATCTATTCATTCTCTTGCTCATTTGGTCCGAGAGATAGATTGTATTTTCAATCACTTTAACCATAAAGCACTCAATTAAGAAATTATGAAATTACGAAAAGAACCCGATGAATCTGTTAATCAATTTTACACATGCTTTTGTAATCTTGCATACCGATTTCCCGAAGATGAAATTGATTGGGAATTTCTTTATGGAAGATTTAATTATCTTCTTCGCATATCCAAACCCGCTCAACACACTTTGGTGATAGAGCTGTGCAATCACAGGCATGCATAGTTGCTGTCACAAGTGACTGTCCGCCTTCACCTCATCAAGTAGCTCCACCACCGCGGAGTGATGTGGGAGATCATGCACACACATCTGTTGAACTATCACATCCTCCCACCCCACCTGCTCTTGATATTTGCATAGATTTGGCTTGCAATCCTATTGGTTGTCACGTGGATTCATTCCCTCAACCTCCATCCCCGCGTTCTGTTGATCCTCCGGATTGTACTGTCTTGTGTTCTTCCATTCCAGACTCCTCACCTGCTCTGAACGAGGATCAAGTTGTCGACGGGATTTAGTGTTATGTAGCCAATTTGCGCCATCATTCATGATAAGTGTGTACGAGAATCTAAAGAAGAACCTGCGGTGAAGGATGACTTCCTTCCAGCCACGCCTCATCCGCTTTATCTTGACATCCCTTGTGATTCTGCCACTATTGATTTCTCTTGTGAAAACTCATTTCTAGATGTTTCTATTTCCGATCATTCACAAGACATGTCGGATGTCAGTCTCTCATCACAATGCGGAGAGGACACATCTTCCTCTGAAAATCCGTCCAATCTGTCATCTATCATTTCTGTAAACACAGAGGGTGAACATATTTGTTTCTCAACCACCCCTCTTGCCGATTCATCAAATCATGAGGATGCTGCCAAACATCCTGAATTTTCTGATCTTGGTTGTCGTGATCTCTCCACTTCTTCATCTGATCACGATGTTGATTCAATCATTGTTAATCTGTCTAAGACACTAGTCTATGATGATCTATTTGTTAATGAAGTCAAAACCCTATAGACTATCGCGGCACTTCAGTGGTTATCTTAGGCCCTTGCTGTCCTGAGGTTTGTTTCACTTGCAATCAGGAAATTGTTGAAACACTCAAGGATCCTCATCATTCTTTGCTTTGCATTGAAGATCAAACAAACACCCAAATTTCGCTTCCTCCACTCGAACTACACAATCCCATTGCTCATGCATTAGAGGAATCTTACACAACAAGCATACATGCACAACGTAAGTGGTCTACCTTTCACACGTTTTCTTGCATGTCACAATCAAGAGAATGCATACACTCAACATCTGCACACAGTGTAGCACAACACCATGGCAAGTCCGTAGAGTGCATGTCATGCGCTTTCACTCATCTTTGTTCTGTGGTCGCTTGTAAACTCGGAGTATGTTTGTCTTCATTATTATATCTTTCTTGTTTGCTAGTTCACATAGCTATCTTGTTCGCGAACCATGCCTTCACCAACATGGGTCGAATAATGCGCCGGTGGCTGCACTGGAAATATCACTTCACGTGATCAGGCCTACGCACTGTTAGCTTAGGAGTAGGAGTAGTGTTTCCTTTTGAGTTGTTTGCTTGCTTGCATGTTTCTTTCTTTCTTTGTATGTTTGCTTTCTTGTGTGTGTTTGATTACTCACTTTGCTTTTGCTTTTACTTCTGCTTCTGCTTTGCTTTTTTGTTGTTTGCTTGTTTTGTTCATAGGTTAGTTTTGCATGAAACCATGCATGACTCCTGAAATGAGCTGGGTAAAGTACAAGAGGCCTTGTGCAGCTATTACTACTTGGTTATTTTTCATCTTGCTTTGTATGAAGAACTTGTTAACTTTTAGTCCATGATACGTTGATGGAGAATATGTACTGATTCGAAGTGAACCTTGGTGAAGACACATTGCTTGTGCGCTAACTAGTGTCACCTACTATAGTCAGTTGTTTTTGGGTTAACCCTTGTCAGCTCAGTCAAGTAGAGTAAGGTGAGGGGGAAGACCTTAACAAGCACATCAGAGGTATACATAAACTACTTCTCTAAAGGAACAACCTCTTTTTCTCTCAATAAGTTGGGATCCCTATTCCACCTCTGAAATGAATAAGTGTTATGGACAATTATGAAGATGAAAAGGTGAAAAAAGTTTGAAAAAAATGAAAAATGAATAAGGCGAAAGAAGACAAAGGCTTTCTACATAGAGAGGTGATGCAAGTAACTCTGCCGGGGTACTGACCAGGCTTGCTGGAAGTGGAGCGATGCTTGTGTTACTGCGTGACTCTACCGGGGTATTGTCTAGGCCTGCTCGTAGGGGAGCAACTCTAGAGATGAAACTAAGTCTTTGACGACTATTGTGTGTGCACCAATATACCCCTCAACCCCAATTGAAACAACTGTATGACTTGGCTTGGAATGTGTGTCAATCGACTAAGAGCTTGGCAGATGCTACATCTTACAATCAAGCAAGTGTGAAACCAAGACGAATTGAGAACTGAACAATACTTCCAGAGGTGTTAGAATTGCTTTTCACGAACAAGGTCCATTCAGAGAGCTGGAGTTCTACCAGTGTGTCGCCAAGTGTTGTAGTGGCTACAACCACCCTCTAAATTTTTTCCTTAGCTTCATTTTGGAGCCTTCCTACCAACCTTTCACAACAACATGTCTTGCCTTGTCAAGTACACAAGCTCCAATGATTTTCTTGCAGAATGACAACCTATCCATCAAAGCTTGTTACATTCCCCTCACAGGCTATTTCACCAGACTTGGTCCGGCTGCAGGCTGAGCAGTTCCCTCAAGAAATTGCATAATTTTGGAGGGCAACTAGCCTTCCCTCCAGAAATTGCACAATTTTATCATGCAACCTACTGGGCTCAAGAATTGCGCAAATCTACCTGTCACTGTTCACTAAGAAAATTGCGCAATTCTTCCCAGCAGGGCTGCTCAGCCCAAAAATTGCGCAATTCTGGGCAACAGTCAGCTGCTCAGCCCAAAAATTGTGTAATCCCTCTGGGTAGCCAACCTATCTCCCTCCCAGAAATGCGCATTTTTCCCAGATGAGCAGACTGTTGCATGTGCAATTGAGTTGACCGGTTCCCTTCGGGACTGAGCAAAATTGCTTTTTATGCATGGGCTGCTCCTCCCAAGGTAGCATGCAAAGGGATCCCTTGTTTTAGGGATCTATTTTTAGCAACTGGAGGTTATATGCAAGGATCATTTTAGAAACCTCCCTCCAAGTGTCGCTTTCCCTAGATTTGTAGCATGTGCGTCGCAACCTCGATTTGATCAAAACTCATCAACCAAAAGCTGCAGAGCTCATTCCTCACATCGACTTTGCAGCTCTGACATCCCACATTGCATTTAGGAGTCATCGGCACATTTATCTTAGCTGTTTTGGGGTAAGCCGCTATTCATGTCTCGCACTATGTTTCTGGCACTTTTTGTGTTTCGCTTCGTATGAATGTTGTCTACTTGATTTCAGTGAACGCTTGCTGTCTTTTTGATACATAATAGCTTGTACTAGCACTGTTTCAATTTTTGTTAACATCTCACTATTGTCACATACATGACACTGTTTTGCATGGATGGTCGTCGTTGTGGCGACTCGCCTCACACACATGCATGCTTTCCCATTTTTTGGATCCTGCACTCACTGTTTGCATGAATGATCATTCACTCTTGTTTGCACTCATCTCATCATGCTTTCACACTTCTCATGTTTTCAGTCATCCATCGACCGAACTTCGTTGCCTTGGCTTGGACCGTGCCTTGTCCGGCTAGCACTGCGCATTTTTGGAAGCAAAGGCTCTGCCTTCCCTCCAGAAATTGTGCAGGCCTAGCCTAGCACTGACCTCCAGGCTTGCGTTGTGCAATTCTTGGAGGTAGTGTCCTATTGGCCCCAGAAATTGCATAATGCAATTTGCTGGTTGCATGTCACTACTGATTGAAATTGCGCATTGCGCAGTTTCAGTCCTCAACAGGCCAGGCTGGGCTGTGCATTGCGCAGTTCTAGTAGTTAGTCAGCCTCCTGATAGCCTAGAGTATGCCTTGCACAGTTTTGGCAGTCAGTCTCCTGACCTCCTTGTGGAAATTGCACGACCTTCATGATCAATCACACAGGTATGTTGCAAGTCAGTTCTCAAGTTCATTTTTGTTTTTGAGTGACTGTTTGCTTCCCATGAGTGTTGCCATGTCTCTAGGTATCGCAAGTGTTCATCTGCCTCTCAACAACACAAGTATAGTGGTTTCCAGGAGAGCAGAGTTGAAGACACCGTTTAGAGCACACTTGGGGATGTAGTTGATCAAGTGTCTATGAACTTGCGTACCCACGAAGACATTAAGTTTTTCACGGAAAAGGACATCAAGATATGACGACAACAACATCATAGAAAGAAACACCATGAAAAATAGTTGAAGGTAGCAAACCGAATGCAACGAACACAAGAGGAAGGTTGTTGACAACACTGATTCAGAACAAAGTTGCAAGCTCAAAAGAATATTCTAGGGAATATTCTTTAGAATATTCTAACAGGTGACTCAATTGGGTTGTGACAATTGTCAGCATCGGATTGGTCTAGAGCATTTTAGGTGGACCAATGAGAGGCTAACATGTGGCAAGCCCAGAGGCTGCCACGTGCCCTCTCAAAGGTCGGGTAAAATCGTTTTGGTAGGCCGAGGAATCGAACTCATGACCTCACCCACACAAACCCAAATACTTACCACTATGCCACGCCATTTTCACTTAAAATATGGTGGGCGCAATGTTTATTTGAAGTTAAAGCACCGAGGTTTGGAGGAGAGGGCCAACCCCCTCCACATGTGACCACACACTGAAAACCACAAGCCAGTTCTTAATACTAACCACACCATTAAAGCGATAAATAGAGATTCATCGTAATTAATTAAATATTATCACTTAATTAATTTCGGATTTAGTTGATAGTAATTTTGGCTGGTCTGACAAATCTGGAGCTACTCCAAATTTTGTGGATTTAACTGGAGTTTCTCCAGTTTTGGTGGAGTTCTCCTAGGGAAAACTAAAGAGGCCATAACTTTGGCATATTTCGAGCAATTTTGGCTTAGAAAGAGTCATTCCTAGATTATTTGGATGCTCTGAGCACAATAGAATAGGTTTCAAAGGCAGAAAGACACTTTTGTACGTGATTTTTCTACATTGAAGTTTAAGGAAGCCTAGGGCCACCAGGAGAGGAGGTCAAGCCTAAATCAGCTGAAGTTCAATTCCAGAGCTTGGAAAGTAATTTTTTGGGTTTTTGGGTCTTTTGAATCTAATAGAGCAGGTTGCAAAGCCATTGGAGCACTACAAGTGCATGTAATCAAATAATTGACCATTAGTCCAAAGAGGGCCTAACCATTAAAGCAGGTCCAAGAAGATGTAGCCCAAGAGGGGTGAACTCCTTTATCAGCTTTGTGTTATGAGTTTGTTGTGTTTCACTTCTCTGCAATTTACTTGATTTATATGTGTTTTAAACAACTAATAAACCTAGTAAATTTCTTATAAAAGACACTCAATACTTGACACATAATCCTTCACATTTTGGTTAAATTGAGATGATCCTAAACACATTTTTTTAATACTGATGAGGGATCTTGCATAGCATTAACAAGTTTTCCCAACATTCATATCATGTGCCAGGAATCCCACCATTTAAGCAGAGAGGACATCACTCAACCACAATTATTGGGCCTTCCTTTATTGGTGCATCTTTCCTCAGAACTCCTCCTCAGAAAAGTACACCCTTCACTACTCCAAAAGGATCCCCACACACTACTCCCTTTGGGAGTGCACACACCTCTCCTTTGGATAGTCCCTGAGATTCCCATCGCGTAATTCTCCCCTGACATCCTATTGAAGCCCTGAAAATCAGGTCTACAACAAGGGGGATACCCACTTGGTCCGGCCCTTGAAAGTAGCTCCTTTTCTATTTGGGATGGTGGGTCTAACTAGGGATAATGGGACCAGTTTCCCAATTTGTGTGTGTGTGATGAGAATTGATATTTCCTTTCTAATAATTCCTAAGTAAAATGCTTTTATTCTAAATCTAATTTAACAATATGCAATTGTATTCTAATGAATAGAAATATCTAATTCTAAAACTAACCCAGGATTTAACCTTTCAGTTATGCGATCTAAAATAATTTCTAATAGCAATTGGTAATAAAGATCATTCAATTGCTATGAGAAAAGAATTCAATAAAAATGAACCGTTTCGTATAAAAAGTTAGCCGAAACAATTGTGAGAAACATATCGCATAATAAGTCATTCATACATTAAGCATAAATAGAATAGTCATCACCGTACAGAAGTGCCAAATGATAACTCAAACATTCAAGCATTCATATATAAATAACTGAACATAAATATCACCTTAACACATAAGCAAAAATCATTAAGAGATAAAAGTACCATTGATAACAAGTTCTACTCATGAGCTTCAACAATAATGATTTATCTCTTCCTAATTCAACATCTACTAAGAGTACAAAAGTGCATTTCAGTAGCAGACATTAAACACATATATCAATAAATCTTGTTCCATTCATTCATCAAAACCTCCTCCGAGGGTGCAAAAGTGCATGTTTTGAGGAAACACTTTTGACAAATTTCAGGACCCCTCTCTAAATGTATGAGAGGGGTTGAAATACTACGAGCTAAATCCTAAAAATAGTCTATTACAAAAATATAGAAGAAGGTTTAAATGACCGTCCTCATCTAAGGCAAAAATAAATCAAAACTAAAACTAAAACTAAAACTAAAACTAAAACTAAAACTGAATCTGGAAATTAACTATTTATGTATCTATTCTCTGTGGTCGCAAGCATTCAGCATCATCTTGAGGAGAGTTGGTTGGCCGACCTCCGATTTTAGTTGCCCTGCGAAAACAGAATTGGCAAGTGTTGGCGCTATCTTCTTGACAGAGTTAATAAGGCATTTGAGAGTCATGCATTGACTATGCGGTTTAACCAAGTACATTGAAGGATATCCCTGATAAATACCACTGGTTTTTAGAGCTCGGGTTTTGCCTTTAGTCTTTAGCACTTTTTTCTACAATTTTTTGGACTTACAAGCGACTAAGTGATCAGAGGCTTTCCTTCTCAAGGGGTTTTGCCTAGCGATGTGTGATTAGGCGCTAATCGCGCATCGGAAACTGCCTCCGTTTCTCGATCCGGGCTTCCCTGGTGATAGTTTTCACCGCTTGCGCGTTTTATTAGAGGATATATAAACCTTAAATTTTGTTGAGTGAACGACCCAATGAGTTCTTAGCTCTGAGTCTTAAATTGTCTGTCTGTTATGTCAGCACTATCCAGTACCCATTTGACCATGTCTGTGTATGGAAGAATCTTGGGTCTCGCCGCTATCCGGTGCAAGAATGAACATGCAAGTTCTGTAATTGACGCCTCAAATGACCCGCATGAGTCTGCAGTTTCTTTAACCTCCATTACTCTGGGATTTTCTTCTTCGAGTAGATTGTACATGCCTTCCCAAGTAGTTATGCCGCGTCTCTGTTACAAGTGGTGTCTGTGTATAAGGGCGTCATTTCTTTGTCTTCAGAAATCAGAGCTTTTCCCTTCTTTCCCATTATACTCTGAACACTGCTACGTATACCTTTTTGCTTTCCGCTCCTGCAATTTACAAATAAGGAAAGAGTAATGATAAGAAATAAGGTGACGGGAAAGCTTTTAATGCCGAAATCATATAAAATATACCACCCTATGTGAAATGACCTTTCGATCAGATCCAAACCTTATCTCATTAATGATCATCAACTAACTCATTAAATTAACATTAATGCGCATAACTTGGCATTGGATTATGAAAAAACTTTTTGAACGATGAGCCCTACAGATCTGCGATAAAGCGATTTTGTGATTTGCTTCACAATATCGCAGATCGCAATATCGCTAATCCGTTGTGTTTAACAATCATCTTTCACCACATGTTTCTGTGAGATGCGATTTGCGAGATGCAATATCACATATCGCTGGTGTTAGACTCCGTCTCATGTTAGAGATTGATTCTTCTTCAAAACAAGGTTTTGAAGAAGAAATCATTAATGTGTTGTTTTAGATTATGTAATTTGTTCTTCAGCTCTTCAACTGGCAGCGACTTCAACTTGCAAGTGTTGTGCTGGCCATGATGATTCTGGGCCTAGCACTTCTTCCTCCAAAGGCTTGTGTTGTGACAGAATGCGGTCTTATAATCCACACATTGCTAGTCTGCTATATTGAGAATCGATTATTTACCTATACTAGCATCTATTACTTTGGTTTTAATGATGCTGTTGCTACTCTGGATGCTATTGTGAAAGCATATCCTGCTGCTGCCTCATATTTCATCTCACGAAGGGTTTTCCAATGAAGATAATCGAGAATTTCTTTCTGCCTTGGCAAATATATATAATTTTCTGCTGCCATTATTAAAGAATGGTTTTACTTTGACAATGGATAATGCCCTCAAGCTGTCAGTTCTTGTTTTGGTATTCTGCACCAAGTTCTAAAAGGACATGTTGGCGCTTACTGGATAGGCGGTGCTCTATCGAAGAGAATTACTGAACCTGGTTTCCATTTGAAGATGGGTCTGTCCGTGGTGCTTGGGAGAAGATTGGAACTATTGTCAATATACTGCAAAGTAATTCACATCAACAGTTTCAAGTCGACTAGCTAAATTTTGATGGTGTGGTTGTGAGCTCTCTTGAAGCAAAAGTCATAAACTCTAGCCTCATGCAGGAACCTTTTAGAATGGTACCTGTCATATGGATCATTCATGAGGATACATTAGGAAAGCGTCTAAGGATTTATGCTTCAGACACACACAGAACCATTATCAGCAACTGGAAGTCTGCATTTGAGAGAGCTAATGTGGTTGTTTTTTCAGACTATGCTATGGCGATGATGTATTCTGTATTTAATTCTGGCAACTTCTTTGTTATCCCTGGCTCCCCAAAGGAAACATGGGAGGTGAAGCATTTTATGGCATTGAACAGGAAAAAGTACTTGCTATCCAAATTACGCTTCAAATCTGATGATTTTGTAATTGTAGTTGTTGAAAGTCAATTTTCTTACACAGGTATATGGAGGGAGCATGCACTGGTAACGCAAGCTACCATGCATTTAATGGCAAAGTTTAAAATGAATGATTCTATTGGTACTTCTTTAAGGCTTGTCATTGTGAGTAACAACTTCAACAACACCTATGGGATGGCGTTGCAGACAGTTGCACTTCAAACTGGGATTTCGAACTGGAATTGTCCAACATGCTTCTCAAGATGACGATGTAAACATCTTACTGAGTACTGCAGATTTGGTGGTTTATGGATCCTTTCATGAAGAACAAGCGTTTCCAGCTATTCTGATACGAGCAATGTCCTTGGAAAAGCCAATAATTGTTCCCAAACTCCCCATAATTCAAAAATATATTGAAGATGGAATACATGGGCTTCTATTTCCAGTTGGAAAATATTCAGATGATAACAGAAGCAAATGCGGTTTTCCATCATGCTCGAGTGTATAATGCTGATATGAAATGCCTCTCATTTTTGAAGCCATTACCAGAAGGATTCTCTCAGCCATTTGACAATATTCAGAGAATTGCCACCGTCAATGGTGATTGCCATTGCTGAAGGACGATTGGATCCAATAACAATGGAAGCTTTTGATGAATTTCCACAAATGCCTTCATCGCTGGAACATCGAGTAGTCTATGCAAATGAGACAACGCTCTTACAAAGTCAATCAAGAGAATCAAAGGCCAAAAAAGACAGCGGTCCATTTGTCTTGTTATCTGAGAAAACTCGAGACGAGTTTTGTGTACAGATTGGAGAGGACACTGGCCAGGTATATGAATTACGGCTTGAAGCATAATTTGCAGATTGTAAAACAAAGACTTCTACTGTATTGTATGGTGACTGTATCCTTTATGAGGGCTACTGGAAGGCGTTGCATATGCTTAGATCTTGCATTGTTTGCAAGAAGAAGAGCACTTGTTACAGATGCTGCTCGTGCACTAGACAAGGCAAAAATGATCAGGTCCACAGAAACTTACATTCACAGTACCTATATTTGAACCATGTCCACCGCAAATACTACCTATGGGCCATTTGAGACAGCGCAGGCTGATAAGAGCACTCAATGAATACAACTGGCACACAAGTGTGAAATTGTTAAAGATTTCGAGCAGAAAACGAGGAGCGATTGCCTATGTTATTTTTAGCAAAGGGAAGGACACCTGTAATGCCACCTATTCACCAGATTTGCCTCGAAATTAGCCAAATCATCGACAGATTTCAGTGGAAAGAGCGCCATTCTCTCTTCAGGAAGTGCTGATTGTTTTTTTTAGTTTATTTTTATTAATAATGATAAAAATAAATGCCGAGTCTTGGGGTCGATTTGTTTTCCCCCAGTGGTTTTTTGTTTCATATATTAAAAAGAAAACGTTCTTTCCAATTTTTGTGTAGTTAGTTAAAACAGCGCCCCTGTTTTGGGCAGCAATTTTATTTAATGTATTAAAAAATTCATTTGTAAAAGAGAGGGAAGTTTTTTTTCTGAGTGCTGAATGCTGGAAAAGAGCTTTCAATGTACAGTTTTCTGCAGGGATTTTTAATGAAAATTTCACAGCTCTAACTTCTGAGATTCATGTGGTATGTTAATTTAGCATAAGTTTTCCCTTTGTCTCACATGTAAACTGTTATGTTTCATTTCATTTCACGATCATTTCTAGCTGAACAAATGAAGTGTTAAAGTGAGAATTCATGCCTGCCATGCTCCACTTTTAAGTTTGTTCAATTCAATGTTTTCTTCTGTTTAAGGAGGATTCAAAGTATTATTTGCCCTCCTTAGCTCCTCACCAGTCTTGCCATCCCATTTAAAAATCTAGATTTGATGCTAAATTCCTTGCCTACCTTGCCTCAGTCGTCAACCTGTGTTGTTCATTATATTTCTCTGTTTGAAGCTGTGATTTTTGCCCAAGCAGCCCAGAAAAACCCCGTTATTTAATTAAAACCCCCTTATCAGTTTACTACCCTAATATCAGTGTTCCTAATTGGGTCAGCTCATCCTATTGAAAGATCTACCGAGTTTGACCGGAGAGAGCCTTCTCATACCCCGTAGGGCTAGCTACGAGGTGAAATGGTTTGATGTTGCCTTGAAGGTTTACCTTCCTCAGCCTAGGGTGAAATCTCAAGCGCTAACATAGTGGCAACCATACTGGGGAGAACATTCAACTTGTTGATTGTCTTGTCCCAGTACATGCAATCAAGGTGCAGATCTGATGCTGATGGTGGACAACAGTCAGACACTTATGCAGGCTGAATCATTCACCTGGCAACTCCAACTCGATCCAGACATTCCAACGCATGCTGATCTGTTCATGCAATGGTAGGGTATGTGGCAGACCCTACACTTTGTGAAGCTCTAAACGGAGTTAGAGAGTGGTTAGTAGATATTGAAATTAATGAAGAATTTTTCAGTATTTTCCTTCAATGTTGGAAATCTCCGAAGCTTCATCTTGAAGGCAAAACTAGATTTTGTGAGTTAGTTGTTGAAAGAGTTGAGAAGGAGATTCAGTATCTCGATGAGCAGATCCAGTCATATGATTTCCAAGACCCTAAAATTTTTTTGGAAATCCTTCCTCCATCGAAACAAGAAATCATAGACTTGCCTATAGAAGTTTACATTGACAATGTGCAGCTGGAAGTATGTGTTGCAGAGTTGGGGCAGCCAACAGAGACTGGCTTCCGTGATCCTATTGCGGTATACATGGACACATTTTTCAGTTTGATTGATAGATCAGGCTGTATTTTCCGTGACCAGGCTCAGTTCGTGCATGAAGGGCTGCCAGCAACTACATTTGTGACCTCGTGGCAGCATTCTCGAGCTACATCATTCTCAGGTTTACTTGAATGGTTAATTTGGCATTTTAGTATTACCTGATCTAGTGTTTGTACAGCAAGGTAGGGTAGATTTTGTAAATAAATAAGCTGCCATAAGGGCAGCATCTTGTTTTAGTTTGCTTGAAGATTGTTTGAGTTCAGTTTCAGTTTGAGAATTAAGTCAAGAGTTGTGTTGATGATGACTCCATGCCCAATGGGTGGAGGCACTGTCTGCTCTCCCAAAGTTCTGCGGTTCTTGGCACCTCCAGGAAGCTGCAGTTGCCATCCCAAATGGAGCCGATGTTAGACTCCGTCTCATGTTAGAGATTTATTCTTCTTCAAAACAGGGTTTTGAAGAAGAAATCATTAATGTGTTGTTTTAGATTATGTAATTTGTTCTTCAGCTCTTCAACTGGCAGCAACTTCAACTTGCAAGTGTTGTGCTGGCCATGATGATTCTGGGCCTAGCGCTTCTTCCTCCAAAGGCTTGTGTTGTGACAGAATGCGGTCTTATAATCCACACATTGCTAGTCTGCTATATTGAGAATCGATTATTTACCTATACTAGCATCTATTACTTTGGTTTTAATGATGCTGTTGCTACTCTGGATGCTATTGTGAAAGCATATCCTGCTGCTGCCTCATATTTCATCTCACGAAGGGTTTTCCAGTGAAGATAATCGAGAATTTCTTTCTGCCTTGGCAAATATATATAATTTTCTGCTGCCATTATTAAAGAATGGTTTTACTTTGACAATGGATAATGCCCTCAAGCTGTCAGTTCTTGTTTTGGTATTCTGCACCAAGTTCTAAAAGGACATGTTGGCGCTTACTGGATAGGCGGTGCTCTATCGAAGAGAATTACTGAACCTGGTTTCCATTTGAAGATGGGTCTGTCCGTGGTGCTTGGGAGAAGATTGGAACTATTGTCAATATACAGCAAAGTAATTCACATCAACAGTTTCAAGTCGACTAGCTAAATTTTGATGGTGTGGTTGTGAGCTCTCTTGAAGCAAAAGTCATAAACTCTAGCCTCATGCAGGAACCTTTTAGAATGGTACTTGTCATATGGATCATTCATGAGGATACATTAGGAAAGCGTCTAAGGATTTATGCTTCAGACACACACAGAACCATTATCAGCAACTGGAAGTCTGCATTTGAGAGAGCTAATGTGGTTGTTTTTTCAGACTATGCTATGGCGATGATGTATTCTGTATTTAATTCTGGCAAATTCTTTGTTATCCCTGGCTCCCCAAAGGAAACATGGGAGGTGAAGCATTTTATGGCATTGAACAGGAAAAAGTACTTGCTATCCAAATTACGCTTCAAATCTGATGATTTTGTAATTGTAGTTGTTGAAAGTCAATTTTCTTACACAGGTATATGGAGGGAGCATGCACTGGTAATGCAAGCTACCATGCATTTAATGGCAAAGTTTAAAATGAATGATTCTATTGGTACTTCTTTAAGGCTTGTCATTGTGAGTAACAACTTCAACAGCACCTATGGGATGGCGTTGCAGACAGTTGCACTTCAAACTGGGATTTCGCACTGGAATTGTCCAACATGCTTCTCAAGATGACGATGTAAACATCTTACTGAGTACTGCAGATTTGGTGGTTTATGGATCCTTTCATGAAGAACAAGCGTTTCCAGCTATTCTGATACGAGCAATGTCCTTGGAAAAGCCAATAATTGTTCCCAAACTCCCCATAATTCAAAAATATATTGAAGATGGAATACATGGGCTTCTATTTCCAGTTGGAAAATATTCAGATGATAACAGAAGCAAATGCGGTTTTCCATCATGCTCGAGTGTATAATGCTGATATGAAATGCCTCTCATTTTTGAAGCCATTACCAGAAGGATTCTCTCAGGCATTTGACAATATTCAGAGAATTGCCACCGTCAATGGTGATTGCCATTGCTGAAGGACGATTGGATCCAATAACAATGGAAGCTTTTGATGAATTTCCACAAATGCCTTCATCGCTGGAACATCGAGTAGTCTATGCAAATGAGACAACGCTCTTACAAAGTCAATCAAGAGAATCAAAGGCCAAAAAAGACAGCAGTCCATTTGTCTTGTTATCTGAGAAAACTCGAGACGAGTTTTGTGTACAGATTGGAGAGGACACTGGCCAGGTATATGAATTACGGCTTGAAGCATAATTTGCAGATTGTAAAACAAAGACTTCTACTGTATTGTATGGTGACTGTATCCTTTATGAGGGCTACTGGAAGGCGTTCCATATGCTTAGATCCTGCATTGTTTGCAAGAAGAAGAGCACTTGTTACAGATGCTGCTCGTGCACTAGACAAGGCAAAAATGATCAGGTCCACAGAAACTTACATTCACAGTACCTATATTTGAACCATGTCCACCGCAAATACTACCTATGGGCCATTTGAGACAGCGCAGGCCGATAAGAGCACTCAATGAATACAACTGGCACACAAGTGTGAAATTGTTAAAGATTTCGAGCAGAAAACGAGGAGCGATTGCCTATGTTATTTTTAGCAAAGGGAAGGACACCTGTAATGCCACCTATTCACCAGATTTGCCTCGAAATTAGCCAAATCATCGACAGATTTCAGTGGAAAGAGCGCCATTCTCTCTTCAGGAAGCGCTGATTGTTTTTTTAGTTTATTTTTATTAATAATGATAAAAATAAATGCCGGGTCTTGGGGTCGATTTGTTTTCCCCCAGTGGTTTTTTGTTTCATATATTAAAAAGAAAACGTTCTTTCCAATTTTTGTGTAGTTAGTTAAAACAGCGCCCCTGTTTTGGGCAGCAGTTTTATTTAATGTATTAAAAAATTCATTTGTAAGAGAGAGTTAGAGGGGAGTTTTTTCTGAGTGCTGAGTGCTGGAACAGAGCTTTCAATGTACAGTTTTCTGCAGGGATTTTTAATGAAAATTTCACAGCTCTAACTTCTGAGATTCATGTGGTATGTTAATTTAGCATAAGTTTTCCCTTTGTCTCACATGTAAACTGTTATGTTTCATTTCATTTCACGATCATTTCTAGCTGAACAAATGAAGTGTTAAAGTGAGAATTCATGCCTGCCATGCTTCAGTTTTAAGTTTTTTCAATTCAATGTTTTCTTCTGTTTAAGGAGGATTCAAAGTATTATTTGCCCTCCTTAGCTCCTCACCAGTCTTGCCATCCCATTTAAAAATCTAGATTTGATTCTAAATTCCTTGCCTACCTTGCCTCAGTCGTCAACCTGTGTTGTTCATTATATTTCTCTGTTTGAAGCTGTGATTTTTGCCCAAGCAGCCCAGAAAAACCCCGTTATTTAATTAAAACCCCCTTATCAGTTTACTAGCCTAATATCAGTGTTCCTAATTGGGTCAGCTCATCCTATTGAAAGATCTACCGAGTTTGACCGGAGAGAGCCTTCTCATACCCCGTAGGGCTAGCTACGAGGTGAAATGGTTTGATGTTGCCTTGAAGGTTTACCTTCCTCAGCCTAGGGTGAAATCTCAAGCGCTAACATAGTGGCGACCATACTGGGGAGAACATTCAACTTGTTGATTGTCTTGTCCCAATACATGCAATCAAGGTGCAGATCTGATACTGATGGTGGACAGCAGTCAGACACTTATGCAGGCTGAATCATTCACCTGGCGACTCCAACTCGATCCAGACATTCCAACGCATGCTGATTTGTTCATGCAATGGTAGGGTATGTGGCAGACCCTGCACTTTGTGAAGCTCTAAACGGAGTTAGAGAGTGGTTAGTAGATATTGAAATTAATGAAGAATTTTTCAGTATTTTCCTTCAATGTTTGAAATCTCCGAAGCTTCATCTTGAAGGCAAAACTAGATTTTGTGAGTTAGTTGTTGAAAGAGTTGAAAAGGAGATTCAGTATCTCGATGAGCAGATCCAGTCATATGATTTCCAAGACCCTAAAAAGTTTTTGGAAATCCTTCCTCCATCGAAACAAGAAATCATAGACTTGCCTATAGAAGTTTACATTGACAATGTGCAGCTGGAAGTATGTGTTGCAGAGTTGGGGCAGCCAACAGAGACTGGCTTCCGTGATCCTATTGCGGTATACATGGACACATTTTTCAGTTTGATTGATAGATCAGGCTGTATTTTCCATGACCAGGCTCAGTTCGTGCATGAAGGGCTGCCAGCAACTACATCTGTGACCTGGTGGCAGCATTCTCGAGCTACATCATTCTCAGGTTTACTTGAATGGTTAATTTGGCATTTTAGTATTACCTGATCTAGTGTTTGTACAGCAAGGTAGGGTAGATTTTGTAAATAAATAAGCAGCCATAAGGGCAGCATCTTGTTTTAGTTTGCTTGAAGATTGTTTGAGTTCAGTTTCAGTTTGAGAATTAAGTCAAGAGTTGTGTTGACGATGACTCCATGCCCAATGGGTGGAGGCACTGTCTGCTCTCCCAAAGTTCTGCGGTTCTTGGCACCTCCAGGAAGCTGCAGTTGCCATCCCAAATGGAGCCAATGTTAGACTCCGTCTCATGTTAGAGATTTATTCTTCTTCAAAACAGGGTTTTGAAGAAGAAATCATTAATGTGTTGTTTTAGATTATGTAATTTGTTCTTCAGCTCTTCAACTGGCAGCGACTTCAACTTGCAAGTGTTGTGCTGGCCATGATGATTCTGGGCCTAACGCTTCTTCCTCCAAAGGCTTGTGTTGTGACAGAATGCGGTCTTATAATCCACACATTGCTAGTCTGCTATATTGAGAATCGATTATTTACCTATACTAGCATCTATTACTTTGGTTTTAATGATGCTGTTGCTACTCTGGATGCTATTGTGAAAGCATATCCTGCTGCTGCCTCATATTTCATCTCACGAAGGGTTTTCCAATGAAGATAATCGAGAATTTCTTTCTGCCTTGGCAAATATATATAATTTTCTGCTGCCATTATTAAAGAATGGTTTTACTTTGACAATGGATAATGCCCTCAAGCTGTCAGTTCTTGTTTTGGTATTCTGCACCAAGTTCTAAAAGGACATGTTGGCGCTTACTGGATAGGCGGTGCTCTATCGAAGAGAATTACTGAACCTGGTTTCCATTTGAAGATGGGTCTGTCCGTGGTGCTTGGGAGAAGATTGGAACTATTGTCAATATACTGCAAAGTAATTCACATCAACAGTTTCAAGTCGACTAGCTAAATTTTGATGGTGTGGTTGTGAGCTCTCTTGAAGCAAAAGTCATAAACTCTAGCCTCATGCAGGAACCTTTTAGAATGGTACCTGTCATATGGATCATTCATGAGGATACATTAGGAAAGCGTCTAAGGATTTATGCTTCAGACACACACAGAACCATTATCAGCAACTGGAAGTCTGCATTTGAGAGAGCTAATGTGGTTGTTTTTTCAGACTATGCTATGGCGATGATGTATTCTGTATTTAATTCTGGCAACTTCTTTGTTATCCCTGGCTCCCCAAAGGAAACATGGGAGGTGAAGCATTTTATGGCATTGAACAGGAAAAAGTACTTGCTATCCAAATTACGCTTCAAATCTGATGATTTTGTAATTGTAGTTGTTGAAAGTCAATTTTCTTACACAGGTATATGGAGGGAGCATGCACTGGTAATGCAAGCTACCATGCATTTAATGGAAAAGTTTAAAATGAATGATTCTATTGGTACTTCTTTAAGGCTTGTCATTGTGAGTAACAACTTCAACAGCACCTATGGGATGGCGTTGCAGACAGTTGCACTTCAAACTGGGATTTCGAACTGGAATTGTCCAACATGCTTCTCAAGATGACGATGTAAACATCTTACTGAGTACTGCAGATTTGGTGGTTTATGGATCCTTTCATGAAGAACAAGCGTTTCCAGCTATTCTGATACGAGCAATGTCCTTGGAAAAGCCAATAATTGTTCCCAAACTCCCCATAATTCAAAAATATATTGAAGATGGAATACATGGGCTTCTATTTCCAGTTGGAAAATATTCAGATGATAACAGAAGCAAATGCGGTTTTCCATCATGCTCGAGTGTATAATTCTGATATGAAATGCCTCTCATTTTTGAAGCCATTACCAGAAGGATTCTCTCAGGCATTTGACAATATTCAGAGAATTGCCATCGTCAATGGTGATTGCCATTGCTGAAGGACGATTGGATCCAATAACAATGGAAGCTTTTGATGAATTTCCACAAATGCCTTCATCGCTGGAACATCGAGTAGTCTATGCAAATGAGACAACGCTCTTACAAAGTCAATCAAGAGAATCAAAGGCCAAAAAAGATAGCAGTCCATTTGTCTTGTTATCTGAGAAAACTCGAGACGAGTTTTGTGTACAGATTGGAGAGGACACTGGCCAGGTATATGAATTACGGCCTGAAGCATAATTTGCAGATTGTAAAACAAAGACTTCTACTGTATTGTATGGTGACTGTATCCTTTATGAGGGCTACTGGAAGGCGTTGCATATGCTTAGATCTTGCATTGTTTGCAAGAAGAAGAGCACTTGTTACAGATGCTGCTCGTGCACTAGACAAGGCAAAAATGATCAGGTCCACAGAAACTTACATTCACAGTACCTATATTTGAACCATGTCCACCGCAAATACTACCTATGGGCCATTTGAGACAGCGCAGGCCGATAAGAGCACTCAATGAATACAACTGGCACACAAGTGTGAAATTGTTAAAGATTTCGAGCAGAAAACGAGGAGCGATTGCCTATGTTATTTTTAGCAAAGGGAAGGACACCTGTAATGCCACCTATTCACCAGATTTGCCTCGAAATTAGCCAAATCATCGACAGATTTCAGTGGAAAGAGCGCCATTCTCTCTTCAGGAAGCGCTGATTGTTTTTTTAGTTTATTTTTATTAATAATGATAAAAATAAATGCCGGGTCTTGGGGTCGATTTGTTTTCCCCCAGTGGTTTTTTGTTTCATATATTAAAAAGAAAACGTTCTTTCCAATTTTTGTGTAGTTAGTTAAAACAACGCCCCTATTTTGGGCAGCAGTTTTATTTAATGTATTAAAAAATTCATTTGTAAAAGAGAGGGAAGTTTTTTTTCTGAGTGCTGAATGCTGGAAAAGAGCTTTCAATGTACAGTTTTCTGCAGGGATTTTTAATGAAAATTTCACAGCTCTAACTTCTGAGATTCATGTGGTATGTTAATTTAGCATAAGTTTTCCCTTTGTCTCACATGTAAACTGTTATGTTTCATTTCATTTCACGATCATTTCTAGCTGAACAAATGAAGTGTTAAAGTGAGAATTCATGCCTGCCATGCTCCACTTTTAAGTTTGTTCAATTCAATGTTTTCTTCTGTTTAAGGAGGATTCAAAGTATTATTTGCCCTCCTTAGCTCCTCACCAGTCTTGCCATCCCATTTAAAAATCTAGATTTGATTCTAAATTCCTTGCCTACCTTGCCTCAGTCGTCAACCTGTGTTGTTCATTATATTTCTCTGTTTGAAGCTGTGATTTTTGCCCAAGCAGCCCAGAAAAACCCCGTTATTTAATTAAAACCCCCTTATCAGTTTACTAGCCTAATATCAGTGTTCCTAATTGGGTCAGCTCATCCTATTGAAAGATCTACCGAGTTTGACCGGAGAGAGCCTTCTCATACCCCATAGGGCTAGCTACGAGGTGAAATGGTTTGATGTTGCCTTGAAGGTTTACCTTCCTCAGCCTAGGGTGAAATCTCAAGCGCTAACATAGTGGCGACCATACTGGGGAGAACATTCAACTTGTTGATTGTCTTGTCCCAGTACATGCAATCAAGGTGCAGATCTGATGCTGATGGTGGACAGCAGTCAGACACTTATGCAGGCTGAATCATTCACCTGGCAACTCCAACTCGATCCAGACATTCCAACGCATGCTAATCTATTCATGCAATGGTAGGGTATGTGGCAGACCCTGCACTTTGTGAAGCTCTAAACGGAGTTAGAGAGTGGTTAGTAGATATTGAAATTAATGAAGAATTTTTCAGTATTTTCCTTCAATGTTTGAAATCTCCGAAGCTTCATCTTGAAGGCAAAACTAGATTTTGTGAGTTAGTTGTTGAAAGAGTTGAAAAGGAGATTCAGTATCTCGATGAGCAGATCCAGTCATATGATTTCCAAGACCCTAAAAAGTTTTTGGAAATCCTTCCTCCATCGAAACAAGAAATCATAGACTTGCCTATAGAGGTTTACATTGACAATGTGCAGCTGGAAGTATGTGTTGCAGAGTTGGGGCAGCCAACAGAGACTGGCTTCCGTGATCCTATTGCGGTATACATGGACACATTTTTCAGTTTGATTGATAGATCAGGCTGTATTTTCCGTGACCAGGCTCAGTACGTGCATGAAGGGCTGCCAGCAACTGCATCTGTGACCTCGTGGCAGCATTCTCGAGCTACATCATTCTCAGGTTTACTTGAATGGTTAATTTGGCATTTTAGTATTACCTGATCTAGTGTTTGTACAACAAAGTAGGGTAGATTTTGTAAATAAATAAGCAGCCATAAGGGCAGCATCTTGTTTTAGTTTGCTTGAAGATTGTTTGAGTTCAGTTTCAGTTTGAGAATTAAGTCAAGAGTTGTGTTGATGATGACTCCATGCCCAATGGGTGGAGGCACTGTCTGCTCTCCCAAAGTTCTGCGGTTCTTGGCACCTCCAGGAAGCTGCAGCTGCCATCCCAAATGGAGCCGATGTTAGACTCCGTCTCATGTCAGAGATTGATTCTTCTTCAAAACAGGGTTTTGAAGAAGAAATCATTAATGTGTTGTTTTAGATTATGTAATTTGTTCTTCAGCTCTTCAACTGGCAGCGACTTCAACTTGCAAGTGTTGTGCTGGCCATGATGATTCTGGGCCTAGCGCTTCTTCCTCCAAAGGCTTGTGTTGTGACAGAATGCGGTCTTATAATCCACACATTGCTAGTCTGCTATATTGAGAATCGATTATTTACCTATACTAGCATCTATTACTTTGGTTTTAATGATGCTGTTGCTACTCTGGATGCTATTGTGAAAGCATATCCTGCTGCTGCCTCATATTTCATCTCACGAAGGGTTTTCCAGTGAAGATAATCGTGAATTTCTTTCTGCCTTGGCAAATATATATAATTTTCTGCTGCCATTATTAAAGAATGGTTTTACTTTGACAATGGATAATGCCCTCAAGCTGTCAGTTCTTGTTTTGGTATTCTGCACCAAGTTCTAAAAGGACATGTTGGCGCTTACTGGATAGGCGGTGCTCTATCGAAGAGAATTACTGAACCTGGTTTCCATTTGAAGATGGGTCTGTCCATGGTGCTTGGGAGAAGATTGGAACTATTGTCAATATACTGCAAAGTAATTCACATCAACAGTTTCAAGTCGACTAGCTAAATTTTGATGGTGTGGTTGTGAGCTCTCTTGAAGCAAAAGTCATAAACTCTAGCCTCATGCAGGAACCTTTTAGAATGGTACTTGTCATATGGATCATTCATGAGGATACATTAGGAAAGCGTCTAAGGATTTATGCTTCAGACACACACAGAACCATTATCAGCAACTGGAAGTCTGCATTTGAGAGAGCTAATGTGGTTGTTTTTTCAGACTATGCTATGGCGATGATGTATTCTGTATTTAATTCTGGCAACTTCTTTGTTATCCCTGGCTCCCCAAATGAAACATGGGAGGTGAAGCATTTTATGGCATTGAACTTGCTATCCAAATTACGCTTCAAATCTGATGATTTTGTAATTGTAGTTGTTGAAAGTCAATTTTCTTACACAGGTATATGGAGGGAGCATGCACTGGTAATGCAAGCTACCATGCATTTAATGGCAAAGTTTAAAATGAATGATTCAATTGGTACTTCTTTAAGGCTTGTCATTGTGAGTAACAACTTCAACAGCACCTATGGGATGGCGTTGCAGACAGTTGCACTTCAAACTGGGATTTCGAACTGGAATTGTCCAACATGCTTCTCAAGATGACGATGTAAACATCTTACTGAGTACTGCAGATTTGGTGGTTTATGGATCCTTTCATGAAGAACAAGCGTTTCCAGCTATTCTGATACGAGCAATGTCCTTGGAAAAGCCAATAATTGTTCCCAAACTCCCCATAATTCAAAAATATATTGAAGATGGAATACATGGGCTTCTATTTCCAGTTGGAAAATATTCAGATGATAACAGAAGCAAATGCGGTTTTCCATCATGCTCGAGTGTATAATGCTGATATGAAATGCCTCTCATTTTTGAAGCCATTACCAGAAGGATTCTCTCAGGCATTTGACAATATTCAGAGAATTGCCACCGTCAATGGTGATTGCCATTGCTGAAGGACGATTGGATCCAATAACAATGGAAGCTTTTGATGAATTTCCACAAATGCCTTCATCGCTGGAACATCGAGTAGTCTATGCAAATGAGACAACGCTCTTACAAAGTCAATCAAGAGAATCAAAGGCCAAAAAAGACAGCAGTCCATTTGTCTTGTTATCTGAGAAAACTCGAGACGAGTTTTGTGTACAGATTGGAGAGGACACTGGCCAGGTATATGAATTACGGCTTGAAGCATAATTTGCAGATTGTAAAACAAAGACTTCTACTGTATTGTATGGTGACTGTATCCTTTATGAGGGCTACTGGAAGGCGTTGCATATGCTTAGATCCTGCATTGTTTGCAAGAAGAAGAGCACTTGTTACAGATGCTGCTCGTGCACTAGACAAGGCAAAAATGATCAGGTCCACAGAAACTTACATTCACAGTACCTATATTTGAACCATGTCCACCGCAAATACTACCTATGGGCCATTTGAGACAGCGCAGGCCGATAAGAGCACTCAATGAATACAACTGGCACACAAGTGTGAAATTGTTAAAGATTTCGAGCAGAAAACGAGGAGCGATTGCCTATGTTATTTTTAGCAAAGGGAAGGACACCTGTAATGCCACCTATTCACCAGATTTGCCTCGAAATTAGCCAAATCATCGACAGATTTCAGTGGAAAGAGCGCCATTCTCTCTTCAGGAAGCGCTGATTGTTTTTTTTAGTTTATTTTTATTAATAATGATAAAAATAAATGCCGGGTCTTGGGGTCGATTTGTTTTCCCCCAGTGGTTTTTTGTTTCATATATTAAAAAGAAAACGTTCTTTCCAATTTTTGTGTAGTTAGTTAAAACAGCGCCCCTGTTTTGGGCAGCAGTTTTATTTAATGTATTAAAAAATTCATTTGTAAAAGAGAGGGAAGTTTTTTTTTCTGAGTGCTGAATGCTGGAAAAGAGCTTTCAATGTACAGTTTTCTGCAGGGATTTTTAATGAAAATTTCACAGCTCTAACTTCTGAGATTCATGTGGTATGTTAATTTAGCATAAGTTTTCCCTTTGTCTCACATGTAAACTGTTATGTTTCATTTCATTTCACGATCATTTCTAGCTGAACAAATGAAGTGTTAAAGTGAGAATTCATGCCTGCCATGCTCCACTTTTAAGTTTGTTCAATTCAATGTTTTCTTCTGTTTAAGGAGGATTCAAAGTATTATTTGCCCTCCTTAGCTCCTCACCAGTCTTGCCATCCCATTTAAAAATCTAGATTTGATTCTAAATTCCTTGCCTACCTTGCCTCAGTCGTCAACCTGTGTTGTTCATTATATTTCTCTGTTTGAAGCTGTGATTTTTGCCCAAGCAGCCCAGAAAAACCCCGTTATTTAATTAAAACCCCCTTATCAGTTTACTAGCCTAATATCAGTGTTCCTAATTGGGTCAGCTCATCCTATTGAAAGATCTACCGAGTTTGACCAGAGAGAGCCTTCTCATACCCCGTAGGGCTAGCTACGAGGTGAAATGGTTTGATGTTGCCTTGAAGGTTTACCTTCCTCAGCCTAGGGTGAAATCTCAAGCGCTAACATAGTGGCGACCATACTGGGGAGAACATTCAACTTGTTGATTGTCTTGTCCCAGTACATGCAATCAAGGTGCAGATCTGATGCTGATGGTGGACAGCAGTCAGACACTTATGCAGGCTGAATCATTCACTTGGCAACTCCAACTCGATCCAGACATTCCAATGCATGCTGATCTGTTCATGCAATGGTAGGGTATGTGGCAGACCCTGCACTTTGTGAAGCTCTAAACGGAGTTAGAGAGTGGTTAGTAGATATTGAAATTAATGAAGAATTTTTCAGTATTTTCCTTCAATGTTTGAAATCTCCGAAGCTTCATCTTGAAGGCAAAACTAGATTTTGTGAGTTAGTTGTTGAAAGAGTTGAAAAGGAGATTCAATATCTCGATGAGCAGATATAGTCATATGATTTCCAAGACCCTAAAAAGTTTTTGGAAATCCTTCCTCCATCGAAACAAGAAATCATGGACTTGCCTATAGAAGTTTACATTGACAATGTGCAGCTGGAAGTATGTGTTGCAGAGTTGGGGCAGCCAACAGAGACTGGCTTCCGTGATCCTATTGCGGTATACATGGACACATTTTTCAGTTTGATTGATAGATCAGGCTGTATTTTCCGTGACCAGGCTCAGTTCGTGCATGAAGGGCTACCAACAACTACATCTGTGACCTCGTGGCAGCATTCTCGAGCTACATCATTCTCAGGTTTACTTGAATGGTTAATTTGGCATTTTAGTATTACCTGATCTAGTGTTTGTACAGCAAGGTAGGGTAGATTTTGTAAATAAATAAGCAGCCATAAGGGCAGCATCTTGTTTTAGTTTGCTTGAAGATTGTTTGAGTTCAGTTTCAGTTTGAGAATTAAGTCAAGAGTTGTGTTGATGATGACTCCATGCCCAATGGGTGGAGGCACTGTCTGCTCTCCCAAAGTTCTGCGGTTCTTGGCACCTCCAGGACGCTGTAGTTGCCATCCCAAATGGAGCCGATGTTAGACTCCGTCTCATGTTAGAGATTTATTCTTCTTCAAAACAGGGTTTTGAAGAAGAAATCATTAATGTGTTGTTTTAGATTATGTAATTTGTTCTTCAGCTCTTCAACTGGCAGCGACTTCAACCTGCAAGTGTTGTGCTGGCCATGATGATTCTGGGCCTAGCGCTTCTTCCTCCAAAGGCTTGTGTTGTGACAGAATGCGGTCTTATAATCCACACATTGCTAGTCTGCTATATTGAGAATCGATTATTTACCTATACTAGCATCTATTACTTTGGTTTTAATGATGCTGTTGCTACTCTGGATGCTATTGTGAAAGCATATCCTGCTGCTGCCTCATATTTCATCTCACGAAGGGTTTTCCAATGAAGATAATCGAGAATTTCTTTCTGCCTTGGCAAATATATATAATTTTCTGCTGCCATTATTAAAGAATGGTTTTACTTTGACAATGGATAATGCCCTCAAGCTGTCAGTTCTTGTTTTGGTATTCTGCACCAAGTTCTAAAAGGACATGTTGGCGCTTACTGGATAGGCGGTGCTCTATCGAAGAGAATTACTGAACCTGGTTTCCATTTGAAGATGGGTCTGCCCGTGGTGCTTGGGAGAAGATTGGAACTATTGTCAATATACTGCAAAGTAATTCACATCAACAGTTTCAAGTCGACTAGCTAAATTTTGATGGTGTGGTTGTGAGCTCTCTTGAAGCAAAAGTCATAAACTCTAGCCTCATGCAGGAACCTTTTAGAATGGTACCTGTCATATGGATCATTCATGAGGATACATTAGGAAAGCATCTAAGGATTTATGCTTCAGACACACACAGAACCATTATCAGCAACTGGAAGTCTGCATTTGAGAGAGCTAATGTGGTTGTTTTTTCAGACTATGCTATGGCGATGATGTATTCTGTATTTAATTCTGGCAACTTCTTTGTTATCCCTGGCTCCCCAAAGGAAACATGGGAGGTGAAGCATTTTATGGCATTGAACAGGAAAAAGTACTTGCTATCCAAATTACGCTTCAAATCTGATGATTTTGTAATTGTAGTTGTTGAAAGTCAATTTTCTTACACAGGTATATGGAGGGAGCATGCACTGGTAATGCAAGCTACCATGCATTTAATGGCAAAGTTTAAAATGAATGATTCTATTGGTACTTCTTTAAGGCTTGTCATTGTGAGTAACAACTTCAACAACACCTATGGGATGGCGTTGCAGACAGTTGCACTTCAAACTGGGATTTCGAACTTGAATTGTCCAATATGCTTCTCAAGATGACGATGTAAACATCTTACTGAGTACTGCAGATTTGGTGGTTTTTGGATCCTTTCATGAAGAACAAGCGTTTCCAGCTATTCTGATACGAGCAATGTCCTTGGAAAAGCCAATAATTGTTCCCAAACTCCCCATAATTCAAAAATATATTGAAGATGGAATACATGGGCTTCTATTTCCAGTTGGAAAATATTCAGATGATAACAGAAGCAAATGCGGTTTTCCATCATGCTCGAGTGTATAATGCTGATATGAAATGCCTCTCATTTTTGAAGCCATTACCAGAAGGATTCTCTCAGGCATTTGACAATATTCAGAGAATTGCCACCGTCAATGGTGATTGCCATTGCTGAAGGACGATTGGATCCAATAACAATGGAAGCTTTTGATGAATTTCCACAAATGCCTTCATCGCTGGAACATCGAGTAGTCTATGCAAATGAGACAACGCTCTTACAAAGTCAATCAAGAGAATCAAAGGCCAAAAAAGACAGCAGTCCATTTGTCTTGTTATCTGAGAAAACTCGAGACGAGTTTTGTGTACAGATTGGAGAGGACACTGGCCAGGTATATGAATTACGGCTTGAAGCATAATTTGCAGATTGTAAAACAAAGACTTCTACTGTATTGTATGGTGACTGTATCCTTTATGAGGGCTACTGGAAGGCGTTGCATATGCTTAGATCCTGCATTGTTTGCAAGAAGAAGAGCACTTGTTACAGATGCTGCTCGTGCACTAGACAAGGCAAAAATGATCAGGTCCACAGAAACTTACATTCACAGTACCTATATTTGAACCATGTCCACCGCAAATACTACCTATGGGCCATTTGAGACAGCGCAGGCCGATAAGAGCACTCAATGAATACAACTGGCACACAAGTGTGAAATTGTTAAAGATTTCGAGCAGAAAACGAGGAGCGATTGCCTATGTTATTTTTAGCAAAGGGAAGGACACCTGTAATGCCACCTATTCACCAGATTTGCCTCGAAATTAGCCAAATCATCGACAGATTTCAGTGGAAAGAGCGCCATTCTCTCTTCAGGAAGCGCTGATTGTTTTTTTAGTTTATTTTTATTAATAATGATAAAAATAAATGCCGGGTCTTGGGGTCGATTTGTTTTCCCCCAGTGGTTTTTTGTTTCATATATTAAAAAGAAAACGTTCTTTCCAATTTTTGTGTAGTTAGTTAAAACAGCGCCCCTGTTTTGGGCAGCAGTTTTATTTAATGTATTAAAAAATTCATTTGTAAAAGAGAGGGAAGTTTTTTTTCTGAGTGCTGAATGCTGGAAAAGAGCTTTCAATGTACAGTTTTCTGCAGGGATTTTTAATGAAAATTTCACAGCTCTAACTTCTGAGATTCATGTGGTATGTTAATTTAGCATAAGTTTTCCCTTTGTCTCACATGTAAACTGTTATGTTTCATTTCATTTCACGATCATTTCTAGCTGAACAAATGAAGTGTTAAAGTGAGAATTCATGCCTGCCATGCTCCACTTTTAAGTTTGTTCAATTCAATGTTTTCTTCTGTTTAAGGAGGATTCAAAGTATTATTTGCCCTCCTTAGCTCCTCACCAGTCTTGCCATCCCATTTAAAAATCTAGATTTGATTCTAAATTCCTTGCCTACCTTGCCTCAGTCGTCAACCTGTGTTGTTCATTATATTTCTCTGTTTGAAGCTGTGATTTTTGCCCAAGCAGCCCAGAAAAACCCCGTTATTTAATTAAAACCCCCTTATCAGTTTACTAGCCTAATATCAGTGTTCCTAATTGGGTCAGCTCATCCTATTGAAAGATCTACCGAGTTTGACCGGAGAGAGCCTTCTCATACCCCGTAGGGCTAGCTACGAGGTGAAATGGTTTGATGTTGCCTTGAAGGTTTACCTTCCTCAGCCTAGGGTGAAATCTCAAGCGCTAACATAGTGGCGACCATACTGGGGAGAACATTCAACTTGTTGATTGTCTTGTCCCAGTACATGCAATCAAGGTGTAGATCTGATGCTGATGGTGGACAGCAGTCAGACACTTATGCAGGCTGAATCATTCACCTGGCGACTCCAACTCGATCCAGACATTCCAACGCATGCTGATCTGTTCATGCAATGGTAGGGTATGTGGCAAACCCTGCACTTTGTGAAGCTCTAAACAGAGTTAGAGAGTGGTTAGTAGATATTGAAATTAATGAAGAATTTTTCAGTATTTTCCTTCAATGTTTGAAATCTCCGAAGCTTCATCTTGAAGGCAAAACTAGATTTTGTGAGTTAGTTGTTGAAAGAGTTGAAAAGGAGATTCAGTATCTCGATGAGCAGATCCAGTCATATGATTTCCAAGACCCTAAAAAGTTTTTGGAAATCCTTCCTCCATCGAAACAAGAAATCATAGACTTGCCTATAGAAGTTTACATTGACAATGTGCAGCTGGAAGTATGTGTTGCAGAGTTGGGGCAGCCAACAGAGACTGGCTTCCGTGATCCTATTGCGGTATACATGGACACATTTTTCAGTTTGATTGATAGATCAGGCTGTATTTTCCGTGACCAGGCTCAGTTCGTGCATGAAGGGCTGCCAGCAACTACATCTGTGACCTCGTGGCAGCATTCTCGAGCTACATCATTCTCAGGTTTACTTGAATGGTTAATTTGGCATTTTAGTATTACCTGATCTAGTGTTTGTACAACAAGGTAGGGTAGATTTTGTAAATAAATAAGCAGCCATAAGGGCAGCATCTTGTTTTAGTTTGCTTGAAGATTGTTTGAGTTCAGTTTCAGTTTGAGAATTAAGTCAAGAGTTGTGTTGATGATGACTCCATGCCCAATGGGTGGAGGCACTGTCTGGGGAATACGAACATTATACCCACCACTGTCCTCAACTTCCTGATTTGAAAAGGATACAAGACAATAGGGGGTAAGGTGGTCATAAAACTGTAGTGATGCAAGACCCCTTCCCCCTTCAAGGAGTGGTTAACACACAACAACAAACTCCCCAAACTCACCCATCTGGAGGGAACCTTAATAATTCTCCTAACCATGATAGTTTCATGGCAGGAGAAAGTGTCCTCTTACAAACACATAATCGAAGTTATGAAGATTCCCTAGAGCCCAATTCGTCCAACTTAGCTACGGTAATACCCACAAGGCCATTGACCATCCCCTGAACTTCTATAGAAGCCATGCCTAAAATGGTCAAAGGACCCTTACGACGCGTAGGACACAAATCAAAGGCTGCCCAAAGTTACAACATAGTCAACGACTTAGCCCAATCGCCATTAACTATTTCAACACTTAAAGTCTTACAAACGTGCCCAACCCAGCGAGATAGTATACCTAGGGGGGATAGTATGGGGTACAGAGGGAGGTACCCAAGGGACAATGAAATAATGGGATGGGCCATAGTTAATAAATAAAGTGGTTAACCTGCATCATGTAAAGGACCACAAATAGTTAGCAATAATGTAATAAGTCCATTGTATTAGATATATGGTATTGAGAGAACCATGGTAATGACCCATGATATTGTATGTATGAGGTTTATATAGAGGCTAGAGACTCCCCATGGATATATGTCAATGAATATTGTATGGACAAACATATGGCTTGTGGAGTGTTATCCTTCCTTAAGGAGTGATTGTATGGTGTTGCCCTACCTCAAGGGTTTTATCAATAAATAAGCATTTCTATATTTTGTGTTTGTAATTCTCTTGAGATTATTTACAGTTATTGGGTATATTTCTATTATCATATATTTGCAGGTCATATCTATTACAAGTGGGATCATAGCACTTTCTTGGGCAAAGCTTGGAGATTTTTTTATTTTTTATTTTATTTTTAGGAATTTTTTGGGGTGGAGAATTTGCAGATCAGATTTGAAACTTATGGTGCAAAATTTACAGAAACAAATTGCAGATCTGGATTCTTTGTAAAAAATTCCCAAACTCAAAAAAAAATCAGCCGAATTAGAGTCTGAAGGAGGGAGGGAGATATCGCTAATTTAAAAATCAGCTGTGTTGCAAAAAAAATTGACAAAAATTCGTGGACGGCGGATCTCCAGGTAATTTTTGTCATTTTTATGGGGAATTTTGAGAAATTAATTAAAGATTTGAGATCTTCTTGAAAATTTACCCAATTTCAAAAAACAAATCGGTCGAATCGGAGTCCGGATGAGGGAGATATCGCTGATTTAAAATCAACTTTTTTTCAGAATTTTTTGTGATGGCGGGACAATTGCAGCGTGAATTTGCAATTCCAGAGTGCCTAGATCGGGATTTCTATGACATGAGAAGATGCAGAATGACTATTCCATTTCTGAAAACAGGTCATAATAAGGATTTTGAGCAATATTGATCAAATTATGGCCATTTTAACTTTTCGCCAAGTAAGTAATTTTTTTTTTCAAAACCCTCTTCATGGCTTCTAGCAAGATGTTTTTTACAGGAAAAAATGATGGGCCGACTATTGAAAATTTTATAAAATATTAGAAGTGTGACTTACCATGGTGCTGGAAGGACAAAATAGGGTATTATTTGAAATATAAGGTTGCTATATGGTGGAAATCACTTGACAGTGAAATTTTGAAATTGTGTCGTGCTGACGAAATTGAAAAACTATTTTTGGACAAATGGTTTCATACTGGAAAGAAGGAAACCAAAAAAACTAGCAAGGATTTTATTTTTACAAGAAAAGATGATGGCCCTACTATTGAAGAATTCATAAGTAGTGAAAAGTTCACATATGGGAAAAATTGGAAAGGTTTCGTATGGCTTGGTTTGCAAGATGAGGTTGTCGTATGGTGGAGATCACTTGACAGCAAGAAGTTGTACAAACTTTCAGATGAAGAATTTGAAAAATTCCTTTTAGACAAATGGTCTCATGCTGGAAAACAAGATAATGAGAAACATATGGGATTATTTTCTACTGGCATCTTCTTATTACAGGTTTATGGATATATTCAGAAGGAGAAGATAATTGTGTCTATAAATCCTAGTAGCAAGAAAAATCTTATAAATGTTAATTTGGAAAAAATTGCAAGTTCCAGCAAAACACATGGAAAACACACATGTTGATAATGAGGATGTTCAAATTTATAAATATTTGAAGATTTCTATGGATAAGTATGTATTTCATTCTGATTTGTATGCTTCAGATATGGCTAATGTGGATGTTGTTTTGGGATACCCTTGGATGGAATTTGTTGGTACTATCAATATTAATGTGCAGAAGAAATTCCTGAAGCTCTGGTATAAAAAGAAGAAAATTACATTACACGATATTCCATCAATAAACAGGTAAAGCTCAAGGAAGCTGAAGCATAAAATGTTACAAGTACTGATACATCAGATGAGGAATCCGTGGTTGAAGTAATATGGGAAGATAAGCAACAACAGCCGGCACCACAAAATGTACTAGATACCAATCAGACTCCATTAAGTGATGAATTAAAGAAAGATACACTATTGGTTAAAACTTCAGCATATCATCACCCACATCACGCCACAAGAAAACAACGAACACGATGGCAACAAATTAGCCACAGGGACAACAACCCCCGCATGATAGATAGAGAGGGGGGTCAATCCACCCACAACACATCAACACAAAAGAGCTGCTAGGGTCAACTTCCATCTCAAGCGAGCGAGGCACCAGCTAGATCGAGGGTTCACCTTTCTCTTGGATGGATAGATGCATGTGCATGGTACCAATGGACTACTCTTTTGAGTAGATCTTATTATTTGTGTTCTTCTTATGTTTCGGGGATGAAACATGTTTAAGGGGGGTGGAATGTAGTATACCTAGGGGGGATAGTATGGGGTATAGAGGGAGGTACCTAAGGGAATAATGTAATAATGGGATGGGCCATAGTTAATAAATAAAGTGGTTAACCCGCATCATGTAAGGGACCACAAGTAGTTAACGATAATGTAATAATCCCATTGTATTAGATATATGGTATTGTATGTATGAGGCCTATATAGAGGCTAGAGACTCCCCATGGAGAGATGTCAAAGAATATTTATGGACAAGCATATGGCTTGTGGAGTGTTCTCCTTCCTTAAGGATAGATTGTATGGTGTTTCCCTACCTCAAGGGTTTTATCAATAAATAAGCATTTCTATGTTTTGTGTTTTTAATTCTCTTGAGATTATTTAAAGTTATTGTTATCACCCCAAGAAACTCTCCTAGGTTGTATCTCAGAGATGCTCTGGAACATTACAAACTCAACAAAAATGTTGGAAATGGGTGGATGAATGGAAGGAATGATGCATATTCAAGCCAGATAACCACTTCTACTATGCTTAACTCCAGACATGGGTGAACACCCCCAGACTACAAGGCTTTAGACCACCAATCACTCGCAGTTTAAGGAATAGGTGAAGATGGAGAATACTGACCACACCAGCAGATGCACAAGACCATGTGATGGCCGGCTGCAACCAGTAAAAAAGTCTGCAAATCTATTTCCTAATGCACAGATAGGATGACAACTCTCTGGCACTAAAATAATAGAAACTTGCATAACACATTCAATGATACATACTAGATTCTAACACAGAGGTGGGATGACAGCCCCTCAAATGCTAAATATCAAGAGCACATGAAAAATGCATAACATGCACAACCTAGAATAGAGAAGAAGTGGAAAGTGAGCAATTAACAACAAAAGAAGCTTGTATTAGCTGAAAATGAAGACCAGACGCTGCAAGTATCAAAGTAGTTATAGTCTCCAGAAGTTGAACCTTACATCAAAACAACAACCATCAACCCTGATTACATCTGTGTTCTGGGTATATATAGAGTTTGTTTACAAATATATTCTGCTGTTCTATGCGTGGAGGGGTCATAATTGACCACCAACCGCTTTAACTGTCTAATGGAGTCTTTGGTAAAATGTGCTTGCTACAGTAAATGAATTTGATGTTCTCTGATGCTCTGTTGTCCTTCCTAAATAGGTGGAGTGCAATATGAAACACGCTCCATAACTGATAAATGCTTGATCTGGTCGAGGCACGTCCTCTTCCCCTCGGCCATACTGCTTGTTTAATGCAGTGGTTTTTTGCGTTGTACTACTCCATGACTACTTTGATGGTTTGGGATGAGCTACGTGTGTTGTGTTGTCGCCTTTCCCCTTCCCGCCTTATGTCTCTTTCTTGAAATGGCTATGGAAGTGAACAGTATGGATGAGTGAAGAAGGAAGATCGACAGTCGGATCGTGCAGATGGACGATGAATATGGCTCAGCGGGAGGAAACATGCGGAAGTGGGATTGATCGCACCGCTTTTGAAGGGGAGAGGTAATCATACAAGAGCGAGCGATCACAATCATCAGGTGACGTGTGGCAGATGGGATGGGGCCAAAACCACTTTCCATGTGAGCTAATGTGCGGTCAGTTTGTGGGCATGGGAGGAGCGATTATCATTGGATAGAATGAATGAACGGCGGATGAAGGAATACACTATCGGGAAGCGCAAAAGGCAGAAAGACTGAGTTATAGGCAAATACACTATCGGAGGCGGAAAGCGGACTTGAAACTTTATAGGAAATCATTTATAACGCCATCGGGTCCAGCCCATCAGGTCGCATGCATGTATACGTAAAGGCCTTGGCCCTTTGGTTTCCGCGGATAGCGATCCGGCGATGTAACGTGGGCCGTTTAATCGCCAATGACCACTGCCATTGCCCCATGTATTCTGCTGATGCGATACAACGATGCGATGTGGCCGTTGATCCGTGCGTGCGATCGATGGTCCACATTGCATCGCTGATCGCAATCGCAATTGCATACTGTCTGCACCGATTTTCCTCCGCCAATGCGACCCGCTGATTAGATCTGGACCATTTCTCGGCCAGATCGAATGGTTGTCATGCATTTGGACCGTTAAGCCTGTGATTGTGGGTTTTTCCATGGTTTTGGAGTGTTTTTTGCCTCCCGATAGTGCATTTCCGCTCTCTTGAGGGCTTTCCTCTTGCGATGTTTTTGACTTTGAATGATCCTTAAGAGGATTTTGAAGACTATATGTGTATGCCGTGAACCCTTTTGAGCACAACCAAGAAGAACAAGCCTGTCTCTGACCATAGAGAATCCTCGTTGTATAGAAGAGCTAACACTGGCTCCTTCTGGGGATGAGATCCTCCCTGTGAGGTCTCAAGAACTGCGAACCAATGCCTTCATACAAAACAAGCTTAAAAATATTGCCTAGTATTCCATTGGGAATGGAGTCTAATTAAGTCTATGCTAAAACCTGTAAAAGAAAATTCTTACAATCATTAAGGCTTGAAAACCTCAAATAACCTAAATCTTCAAAAAATGCCCATTTACTGGGCCACCAAAATTGTTGCCTGTCAGCCGGTTCATCAAAAATTTGCAAAATTGGATTTATTTGATCTTCTACCTCAAATAGTTTGGGGCATTTGAGCTTATTAGGTAGAGATGGCTTATACTTCACCCCCTCTCTGTATGCTCTCATCCTTGGATGTTCTTCATGGGAGCCTTTGTACACCTGCTGAATAACCATGATTGTTGTGTACTTGTCTGTGTCGTTTGTGGCCTGCTCAAATGGTGAATCTATGAGTTCTTGTGGGGAGGACACAAAGACAACATCTGCTCCTGCACCTTTCTTAGAACAGTCCACATCCAAGGAGGAGTCCCAAGACTGTGCACCCTCTTCCTCTGTCATCTGGCAAGCTGCCTTTTCAATCTGTGTGGAGGCCACCTGAGCAGGCATCAGAATATTAAGATTGAGATGATTAGTATCAGCCTTGGGCTTTGGATCATGGCCTGCCTCAGAACCCAGGGGGCAACTATGAGGGATGGTCACTGGAATAGGCAGAGAAGCATAAGATGATGGGGAGCTTTCTCCTCCCTTATTGATCACTGGGTTGGGGATAACCACAGGTTGTTCAATTTGCAGATTTGCATAGTCATGGGAAGATGGGTTGGCTTCAAGCTCTTCGAGGATGGTGGGACCTGCTACTGGCTGCTTCTGTAGGTACACCAAACTCACGAGCAATGCCTCTGGATAATGCTTTCTCATAAGCAACCCGGGTTAAGAAAGGGGCACTGCCCTTATCTTCCAAACCATGGACTTCATCCTCTTCTTCAAAATGCTCCTTCTCCATGAATATACTCTGAAAAAGGGTCTTCACCCTTTGGTCTTCGTTTGTTTCTCTGCTTATTTACAGAATCTGCAACTGCTCCTCTCCTGAATGCTGCTCAACTCTTAACTTGGAAAATTCAAAGGCCAACGACTCAATCATTCTGGCCATTTTGGTCAATCTTATGATCTGAGGATGATGAGAGCCCATCCCTCTGTAAGTTCCCAAACTCAGCATGATCATAGAGCAAATCTTCCTTATCCCCCCAGTGTTTTAGGAACACATCATCTAAGGCCTCAATGTCTGTTATGGACCTAGGGGCTAATTCGCTGAACCATTTTCTAGCTTCTCCCTCTAGGCTTTGGACAAAAACCCTCATCCATACATCCTCTTCATAAATATCTAGGTTATCAGCATAATTATAAAAAAACTCAAGGTTCTCTTCTGCTGTTACTCCTTCTGTACCAGTAAACTTAGGCATACATTCCTGATATTCTCCTACAGGCATGGTATTTAAAGGAACAGGTAAGACCAATGGTCCATACCTGGCAGCTACGATTCTTTCTATCTTTGTGGGAGCTTGCTGGCTCGCCATGACTGAGGTAAGGTAAAAGGATACTGGTAAAGTGAGTGATATAAAGCGATGCAATGGATGGCAAAGATAAAGGAATATGATTTAATAGTATGGGATGCTTTCTTTGGACTGAGATCCGAAAGGGAGATGAATGAACAAGGAGCTTTATGAATCTCTGAAGGCGATTCTTCACTAGCAAAGATACATAAGATTTTTAAGGCTTACCTGACCCTGATGCTCCTTTCTACGAAGTTTTCTTCTGCTTATCGATCTTCTCAGGGTCAGGCACTAGTCAGCTGGTGATTTCTGAAGATTTCTCCGAGCATGCCTCACAAACTGAGCCAGGACTGTAATGTGAAGTCGTCAAAGGTTGGTCTTCCTCTAGTGGAGTTGCCAGATAGATGATTACAACCAGAAATGTGCCCAGACTTTGTCTATCATCAAAATCTAGAACTGTGTCGTCTCCCAAGGAAGCTGAGCTTCAATCTCCTCTCCCCGACAATGGCACCAATTAATGTTATCACCCCAAGGAACTCTCCTAGGTTGTATCTCAGAGATGCTCCGGAACATTACAAACTCAACAAAAATGTTGGAAATGGGTGGATGAATGGAAGGAATGATGCATATTCAAGCCAGATAACCACTTCTACTATGCTTAACTCCAGACATGGGTGAACACCCCCAGACTACAAGGCTTTAGACCACCAATCACTCACAGTTTAAGGAATAGGTGAAGATGGAGAATACTGACCACACCAGCAAATGCACAAGACCATGTGATGGCTGGCTGCAACCAGTAAAAAGGTCTGCAAATCTATTTCCTAATGCACAGACAGGATGACAGCTCTCTGGCACTAAAATAATAGAAACCTGCATAACACATTCAATGATACATACTAGATTCTAACACAGAGGTGGGATGACAGCCCCTCAAATGCTAAATATCAAGAGCACATGAAAAATGCATAACAAGAACAACCTAGAACAGAGAAGAATTGGAAAGTGAACAATTAACAGCAAAAGAAGCTTGTATTAGCTGAAAATGAAGACCAGACGCTGCAAGTATCAAAGTAGTTACAGTCTCCAGAAGTTGAACCTTACATCAAAACAACAACCATCAACCCTGATTACATCTGTGTTCTGGGTATATATAGAGTTTGTTTACAAAGATATTCTGTTGTTCTATGCGTGGAGGGGTCATAATTGACCACCAACCACTTTAACTGTCTGATGGAGTCTTTGGTAAAATGTGCTTGCTACAGTAAATGAATTTGATGTTCTCTGATGCTCTGCTGTCCTTCCTGAACAGGTGGAGTGTAATATGAAACACGCTCCATAACTGATAAATGCTTGATCTGCTTGAGGCACGTCCTCTTCCCCTTGGCCATACTGCTTGTTGAATGTGGTGGTTTGTTGCGCTTTTCTACTCTATGACTGCTTTGACGGTTTGGGATGAGCTACGTGTGTTGTGCTGTCGCCTTTCCCCTTCCCTCCATATGTCTCTTTCTTAAAATGGATATGGACGTGAACAGTATGGATGAGTGAAGAAGGAAGATCAATCGTCAGATTGTGTAGATGGACGGCGGATATGGCTCAGCGGGAGGAAACAGGCAGAAGCGGGATTGATCACACCGCTTTTGAAGGGGAGCGGTAATCGTACAGGGGCGAGCGATCACAATCACCGGGTGACGCGTGGCGGATGGGATGGGGCCAAAACCACTTTCCTCGCGAGTTAATGCTCGGTTAGCTTGTGGGTGCGCGAGGAGCGATTATCGTTGGATTGAATGAATGGATAGTGGATGAAGGAATACACTATCGGAAAGCACAAAAGGCAGAAAGATTGAGTTATAGGCAAATACACTATCGAAGGCGGAAAGCAGACTTGAAACTTTATAGGAAATCATTTATAACGCCATCGGCTCTGGCCCATCGTGTTGCATGCATGTATACGTAAAGGCCCTGCCCCTTTGGTTTTCGCTGATAGCGATCTGACGATGTAATGTGGGCCGTCAATCTGCGCTCGCGATCGACGGTCCACGTTTAATCGCCGATCGTCACTGCCATCACCCCATGTATTCTGCCGATGCGATACAGCGATGCGATGTGGGCCGTCGATCCGCGCGCACGATTGATGGTTTACATTGCATCGTTGATCGCAATTGCAATTGCATACTGTCTACACTGATTTGCGTTCGCCGATGCAACCCGCCAATTAGATCTGGACCATTGCTCGCCCAGATCGAACGACTGTCGTGCATTTGGACCGTTAAGCCTGCGACTGTGGGTTTTTGCATGGTTTTGGAGTGTTTTTTGCCTCTCGATAGTGCATTTCTGCTCTCCTGAGGGCTTTCCTCTTGCGATGTTTTTGACTTTGAATGATCCTTAAGAGGATTTTGAAGACTATCTGTGTATGTCGTGAACCCTTTTGAGCACAACCAAGCAGACCAAGCCTGTCTCTAACCATAGAGAATCCTCGTTGTATAGCAAAGCTAACAGTTATTAGGTATATTTATATTATCATATAATTGTAGGTTAGATCTATTAAAACACATAACAACAAACTCCCCAAACTCACCCATCTGGAGGGAACCTCAATTATTCTCCTAACCATGATATTTTCATGGTAGGAGAAAATTTTATCTTACAAACACATAATCAAAGTTATGAATCTTCCCTAGAGCCCAATTCGTCCACCTTAGCGACGGTAATACCTACAAGGCCATTGACCATCCCTCGAACTTCTATAGAAGCCATGCCTAAAATGGTCAAGGACCCTTACGACTCTAGGACACAAATCAAAGGCTGCCCAAAGTTACAACATAGTCAACAACTTAGCCCAATTGTCATCAACTATTTCAGCACTTAAATTCCTACAAATGTGCCCAACCCAGTGGAAATCCCTACTTTCTTCTCTAGCCACAGTTGACCCATCTAATTCCCGCATCATGGTCTTTGACTTGGACAAAGCTATTCCATGACTACCCTCAACCATCACCTTTCAAATCCCTGTCTTAGTCCAGAATATCAACATCAGTCATTGCATCTTCGACGAAGGAGCTTCCACATGCTTCATGTCCAAATCCATTTGGAAAAAATCAAGATACCATGAATTTAATTCTTCTGACATAATTCTCGGAGCATATGATAGACATCCTTCTGCTCCCGTCGGTTTATACCCTAGTGTGTCAGTTAGGTTGGCTAAAAAAACTGTGTTAATAGAAATTGAAGTACTAAATGCCTAGTTGGATTACAACATCCTCCTAGGCCGAATTTATATGTATGAAATGCTTGCAGTTGCCTCATCAATGTTCAGAATAATGATGTTCCCCCATGAGGGAAATATCATTACCATTGATCAAGTCACATACTACGAGAAGACAAATCACCCACACAAGATGGCATGTTTCCCTTAGTATCGTCCTCCCAAGAGGTGGTCCCTACTTACACTGACCTGAACCCAGGGTAGTTTAAGCCATCGAACCTCCTAGGAACATTCCTAGGAGACCCTCTCGTAAGACAAGAGTTTGTCCCAAATACCAGAGCACCGGTGTGCATGATGACTTCATCAAACACCACCCAAAAGAAAGAACTAGTTTTGGATGATAACAATGATGTTGTTACCAATCCAAATCTCTTACCTAACTCTATCACCAATATGCCCTTCTTATATCCACCACCGGGTTTTGTCTCACACCAAGTCATCGCAACACTCACATTGCCTAACATATCCCTCGCAATACCAGTCTGGTATTTGGCCCCTAGGGCCATGCCAACTAGCACAGGTTACACTACAATAGGGGTAGTCCCTATTCCTCCAAAGGACCTTAAGGAACCTCATACATCAAATACTCAGGTACCTCCTACGCCACAAGTAGTGTCGTTACCAACATCAGGTAAGGAAAAACCAACAGATAATAAAAAAGGTAAAAATGCGGATGCCCTAAATGCTCCCTCCTCTAGGATCCATCAGCCGTGCACTTTGTGTGAAACCATAGGGCATCCCACCAATGAGTGCCTAGAATTAAAAGAGCTCAAAGCTATGCTACATTCCCCAAAAGATCCTGTAAACCCTCCAACCCCTATCGAGAAGAAGAACACACCGACGCATATTAAATAATTATGCACTAATCACGCATGTGCCATCTGTGTAGAGTACGAGCATTATACCCATGATTTCCCCATAGTTCTTCAATACAAAGATGCATTAGTGGCACTCACCTAATCCAATTCCCCATTACTCTCCATAGAGGATGGTTCAAAAAATATTTTTTATGTCATAAGCGAAGAAGCTTCTTTCTCCTCTCCTTCAACAGGTCCATCAACCTCCACCCATGGTTGGAGGCGATCTCAATAGACACATACCTCACCATCACCTACTTGTGCTCTGTGCGACACATCAAAACATTTAATCAACCAATGCCCTGAGTTATGGGCATTTAACCAATTTTATCAAGTTCCCCATGTCACCCAACCAACGAGATCAAGGTACAGGCGTCACACTTGCCAAATTTGTGCTGAAAAACATCACATGTGACACTGTCCCCATCTTTCTCGATTATGTCCAATATTAGGATTCATGCAAAGATTTATCGTGGAGAATTCGTATTTTCACGGAGTAGAGGTCGAACCACCACATCATTTTCCACCCATAGGGTATGAAGCATCCATGTCCATTCTACGCGTGTTTGAAGAGAAATGAAAACCAACAACAAAGAAAGGTCCATGTCATCTTATTCCCCCTCACCACCACCAATACAGATCAGACTTTCTATATGGTATCCAGGCATCAACACCCCATACTATGAGGCAGGGATGTAGAATCTGTACTAATACTACTCATAGAAATGAGGCATGCCCCATGTTACATACATTTCGACATCTTAGGATTCAAAACCAACATCCTATGGAAGAAGCCTTTCCTTCCCCCTATACACCAACAAGAACACAAGATCTTCCTCCCAGATAGCCGCAGTCACCCATAACTAAGATTCTGCCACCACCCAATGCTGACGACATGCAACACCATATACAATTTATTTCCTCATCTATAGGAACCATGATCTGAACTATCTGCTCATCATTTTTTGGTGTCGAGACCAAAAAATCCACCCCCACGGTGGTACCAACTTCGACGATGCAGAACCACCCAATTTTCACTTTATCAACTTCTTTAGGTTCTACAACCTCAAGCAACGAATCATATTCTTTCTTATCCACCAACACAACCAAGACCACATCTCAGTTTCAAGACCTAGCACACCCCAAGTCAACTTTGGATAATATTTTTCATTCAGACGAAGATATTCTCAAAGCCATGACAGAACATGAATATCCTTGGGATGCTATGCACCATTGGGCATTTTTTGTACCTGAAAAAATGTTTGTTCCCAACAGTGCACAAACCCATGACATCTGCGCTATTGAATCAAAAGACTTTCTCCCATGAGGAAAAGTAGATTGGTTCAAAGATCACATTCCAGCACTAGATTCATTCAAGGAAAGGAACATGTCCAATATTTCACCCACCAAAAAGGTGAATATTTCAAACAAACCTGGCAAAACTGAAGAGATCTCCCTAGGGGCAAAACTGTGTCAGAATACTCTAAGATGTCGAGCCTTAGTCCCACTATAGTGGAACATCATATTGACACATGGTCGAACGCCCACCCTATCCGACAAAAACAACGTCAATTGCATCCATCAAAGGTGACAACAATTAAATAAGAAATTGGTAAACTTCACAAAATTGGATTTATCTATCCAATTGCTTTTACGTCCTGGGTTTCCAACCCTGTACCTGTCATGAATAAACAGGGCACCATTCATGTTTGTAGTTATTTTAGGGATCTAAACAAAGCATTCCCTAAATATAGTTACCCAACACCATTCATTGATCAAGTCATCAATGCTTGCACCAACCATGAGGCCTTATCATTCATGGATGGGTTCTATGGGTACAACCAAATTCAGATTCATCACACGAATCAGTACAAAATGACATTCACCACCCCTTGGGGGACATTTTCATACCAGGTCATGCCTTTCTATCTTAAAAATGATGGTGCCACATTCTAGCGGGCCATGAATTACATCTTCCATGAATCAACTCATATCATCCTTGCATATCTGGATGATCTCACAATGCATTCCATAAAACACACCAACCATTTAGAGGACCTACGCCTAGTATTTCAGAGATGTTAGCAGTATAACCTATTCTTGAACCCCCTCAAGTGTGTATTTTGCATCAACCCTGGAAGACTTTTGGGTTTCATCATTTCCCAACAAGGGATTAGAGTGGACCCCCTTAAGGTCCAAGCCATTAAAGAGGTACCTCCACCAAAAACCTTAAAGCAATTACAAAGCTTGCAAGGTAAGGCCAACTTCTTACGCCGCTTTGTACCTGATTACACCACTTGCGTGCAAGGTTTCCTGTGCCTCCTTCGTCAAGACATCCCCTTCCAATGGGATGATCAAGCCCAAGAATCATTTAATGCATTGAAAGATACATTATCTCAAGTGTCATTGATTAGCCCCCTTGATCATAACAAAGACTATACCCTGTACCTTTCTACATCAGAAGTAGCCATTGCTGGGGTATTAGTCCAAGATGGACCATACAATAAGGAGCATCTAATTTATTATGTTAGCAAGAAATTATTCGTGCATGAATTAAAGTATGAACCTAAAGAAAAAACAGCTTTAGCCCTCGTATATTCTTTAAAAAAGCTTTGGCACTATATCATCCTTCGAACCAAGATTGTAATAGAAGCCATCAATGCCATGAGGTACCTATTCACTCACCGTATGATTAACCATAAATATGTTAGGTGTATGGTTATCCTATAAGATTTTTACCTTAAATTTAATACCCCAAGAGCTAAAAATCAATCATTCTTGTTGAATTCATCACAGACCTTCCAACAAAGACCCAAGGCTCTTCCATCAAAGAAGCCCTCCCCGACGAACATCTATTTTTGGTTTCCACAGATGACCCCTTGTATGATGATATCCTCCTCTTTTTATGAACTCAAAATTTTAAACCTTAACTTACGCGTGATGATTGGAGACGCATACACGAGCAAGCCCATCGATACCTCCTATTATGGGATGTCCTTTACTGATGAGGCATCGAGACCATCCTATATTGATGCCTCGATCACCATCAAGTTGAGAAAGCCTTAAATGATTGTCATAGTGGGGCATTTGGTGGCCATCTATCAGGGATAGCCACATCCCAAAAAATCCTCTGCGTTGGTTATTTTTGGCCCACCCTTTTCCATGGTTGCATACAAGTAGTGAAATTATGTGAGTGATGCCAATGATATGCTCATAAGGCACACACACCACCTGTTGCCTTACATCCAGTCATAGTGGCCAACCCCTTTTGTAAATGGGGAATCAACTTCATGACCTATAACCCCCCATCATCTGATAACCATAAATACATTGTGGTCATTGTGGACTATTTTACTAAATGGGTAGAAGCAATGCCCACATATAATAACACTACCGAAACTGTTGCACAATTTTTCTTCAACCATGTCATAACACGGTTTGGTGTTCCCAAGGATTTGGTGTCAGATCATGGTAAACATTTTGAAAATGAAATCTTTCAAGAACTGTCCCAACATCTTGGTTTCTCTCACAAGTTTGCATCACCATACTACCCCCAGTCCAATGGGCAAGTAGAAGTTATCAACAAAGTCCTCAAAATCATATTATAGCATATGGTGAACACTCACAAAACCAATTGGCACCACATGGTGTTCTCCTCCCTATGGGCATACCACACAATGGTCAAAGCATCCACAGTGTTTACACCCTTCCAACTTGTATATGGTATAGAAGCAGTGCTTCCCATCGAGTGTGAGATCCCCACTTTGCACTCAACCATTGAGATTTTAGCTGACCAAACCTTTGGAACAAAGGTTGGTACAGTTAGACCTCGTCGATGAACGTTGACGAGAATCTCTTCAAAATAATGAAGCCCACAAAAAGAGGGTAAAGGCCTTGTTCGGTCACCACATCACCCCCTTACATTCACGGAGGGGAAATTATTCCTCCACTACTATGTCACCCAGGAAGCAGTAGGACCTGGAAAGTTTGAAACCCTTTGGAAAGGACCATGCATAATCAAGAATTGCCTCCACAAGGGGTCAAACATACTATCAGAGCCCGATGGGACTTGCCTAAAAAATTGCATCAGTGGTCTCTACCTCAAAAAAATTCATCCACAAGATGCTAGAGTAAACATGTATGTATAGTGACTTATTTTTTATGGTGATCATCTCATCATGGATTAATTCTAAAAAAAACATTCTCTAATCGCATGTCAATAGAAGGATCTTTCGCCATCTTATCACCACGGATTCACTGACGGTGCATCTCAATGGTCGCAAAATCTCATTGCTGCGGCATGGGCCTAATACTCTCCTGATCGAGAACCTCATCTCATTAATGGACTTTGTATCGTGTCAGCCACTAAAAATCATGCATAATATGATGCCTTCATAGGCCTCTTGGCTGATGCCCACCACCTAGGTATTTGTCTCCTGCATGTATTCCTTGATTCCTAGCTCGTAGTATTGCAGTTAAACAAAACCCTTCAAATCACTGATCCATGTCTTTTTCAGAAATATCTACATGTACAAAGGTTAGCTAGATATTTTGATCAAATCACATTTACACATATACCAAGGGATCAAAATCATATAGCTAATCACATTGCTAATCAAATCCTAGACTGGCATGCATCACATATATATAACCATCAAGATACATAAAACATCAACATAAGATACATCCAAAAACATAAATGCAAAAATACACCAAAAGTATAGACGCATGTATCACATCATGAGAGCTGCCAAAAAATAGCCTCGTATATACATAAAAAAATATATGAGTACAAAAATCACTGGCCCACGACCAGGAGGAATAAGTCAACAAAGACAGGGGAGCATCCTCATAAATGGGTGCTTTCCCTGGTACATACATCATCTAATCAAAAATAAAATAAATCATCAATTTCGTCTAGGGCTCACATTGCCCAATGTATGCATCTAGAGCCAAAATCGGACTGGACGTAGCCATCGCCATAGCAGTACGATGCAAAACTAGTTGGTGCGCCCGCTCAAAGGAAATTTCCATCTCAACAACGATGTCATCCAGGCCAGCCTACCCATCAACATAAAACCCTTTCGTCAGGGACTCTACTCGCTCCCAGGTTTCACGGTAACCCCATATCTCTGCCTTAGCAGCCGTTGATCATGCCTTTGCATCCTCGACATGTGCGAGTAATTTAGATGCATCCTCATATGTCGCTACCCCTCCGAATGGCCCAACAATCTCAAACCTGCGCCCCTGTGTTGGGTGCTTTGCACCGCCCCAAGGAAAAATCGGTCGCCTCACCACCCTTAGTCTCTATGGAATAGGGAAACCCCTGCAACACCCAAATGCCTCAGATCATGGCCTACCAGATAAGCCAAAGGAAACCCCCGCGGCCTCGCATTTGCAAGTAAACAAAGCATAGTGTCAACCTCATTGTAAATTCAAAACCATAAATATATGAAAATACACATATCTATACAACGTAGAAATAACATATATAGCTTCTAGTTCCTAGACAACACCTGGAGGAATCCCCATATCTGAATCTCCACGTAAGTCGAATCCATGGTACGAAAACTCCAAGATCGACTAAGGGTTGTAGTCAAACCAACCCTTGACCATAACAGTCCAGTAGCGCCCCACAGCTCCACCACCCTCCCTCAGCATCGCCCCTCCCGAACCATGCATGCAAGGGTTCTGAGCAAGTCCCATTGGTACCCCAAGAACCAAGCGAAGCATGACCACCTACTCATAAAGTATGTTGCAGAGCACACTCCCATAACAAAAACTCTGTAGTGTCCCACACTGAACCTGGGTAAGCTGGGACATCATCCCCTGATGTAAAAGTCGTGGTCAATCAAAGAACTATCTTGCCTGTAGCCATTGTAAAACTGCTATGTGTGGCTCTAGACAGTTGGGGGACGCCAACCCTAGTAGTCTAACAATCATAACCACTGCTTCTCGCTCGACTAAGTCCAAAACTGTTGTGATCCTCACGCAACCATCTGAAATAGGGTTAGGGCCACAGTGACCCTCCCCCTCTGGCTCAATTGAAACACGCATGTCCACATCCCCTCCTGGTAGTGGATAAGGAAGAACCTCCCCGCGCAGTATCAAACATGTCACGAAGTAGATATCGGTCTACACCAATATCAGGAGGTTCATATGCCGTATGACCATCATTTGACGGTCCACATCCCAACATCGCACCAAAAACTACAGGACCCTATCCAACGACCTCATCAAAGGGTTCTGAAGAAACTTCAGTAACCCAATTATGCTAGCTGTTGGCTCTCTATGGGATCCTGTGCCACAATGGTCCAGAGAGTCACCAAGTCTCTCTCCTGCTAGATGATCCTGTCACACAGGATACCACATGTCAAAAGGTGGACCCCTCAGGTCCTCAAAAAAGTAAAGGTGGGAAAAATCAGTCATTTTCCCCAACCATGTATCTTGAACAGGCGCACACATGTTGGACAAAATAGGGAGAAAGGCACGCGAACCCTGAAAGGGTTCACCACGTAATTCCTAAACTCAGATGCGTGAAACGTGTGTTTGAGTGTCTTTTTACACAGATTCTTCCAACGACTCAGACTGAGTCGCTCGTGCGGTTAGCTCAGTGGCCCTAAAAAAGGTCATACATGGGACCCTTGTACGACCTACCTAACCTACAAAACCCAAATTTACAAAGGCTAAGGCACAAGCTCTTACCTATCTCTCTTCGTGAGAATCCTAGGTACTCAGGCTGACTGTGACGACAAGAAAAGATCTAAGAATTCTCTTTGACCTTCACAACTCAGTAATGAAAATGAGTGAAATTTGGGCCCCCTTTCACTATCTATCACCCTTTCCCATATATTGGGGACCATTATAGGAGCCTGGGATCTCCATTGAAAAAACCTGAAGAGACGCGAATATCAGTCCCATGACATCTTCATCATGGAACCCTCCATTCCAGTAAATGAAAAAAAAAACAATTTTTGGCCTAACGCACATGTCAGGTACTTCTCTAGCTCTCTAAATCCATAACGTCCATTTATATGTATGTCTTGAACAACGCTTTCAGTTCGAGTTTTGGTCGTACTATCCATTGCAAGAACATCACACACGGTCGATGTCAACCAACAACCCGACAAGCACATAACAAGATCAGTTATCATTCTCCACTCAGCATGATAGGATCCCTCATAAAGCATTGCATATCCTGACATAATTTCTCTAAAATGAACCATAAGGTCCATGATCTCAACCATGTTTATCGCCATCTCACCCTTGTATATGATAAACATTCACGATGGTCAATAGAACCCCCCCTTCATGTCTCCCTTCATTGTTGTACACCCTGTTAGTGCTTGAAATTTCACCTCAGGCTGAGAAAGGTAAACCTCAAGGCAACATCAAACCACTTAGCCTCGTAGCTAGCCCTACGGGGCAGGAGAGGGCTCTCTCCGGTCTATCTCTGTAAAGATCTTCAATTGGTGAGATGACCAATAGGGTAACACTGATTTTAGGCTAGTAAACTGATCAAAAGGGTTGATTTGGGGTTTTTAGGGTTTTTGGTGGCAAATTGAGGAGATGGCAATTTTGGGTGCGGGGATTGGACACAGTTTCTGCAGGGGGTTCTTTGGGGCGAGGTAGGAGACAATATTGATGCCTTTGATTGAGGTGGATGATTAAGAATGACAGATGAGGAGTTAAGGAGAGCAAACAATAACTTTGAATTCTCCTTAAACAGTAGAAAACATTGAAATTAAGCAAACTTAAAAGCAGAGCATGACAGTCATGAGTTCTACTTTAACACTTCATTTGCCTAATGTGCAGAAGGAAAAGTAAGGAAATGATTCACATAACACACTTACAAGTACAAAGAGAAACACACCATCAATACATGTGACCACAAGAATCCCAAGAAGGACTGCAAAACCCTGGTCTTCCTTTGCCAAAAATTGCAGAGATACAGTAAGTAATACAATAAGAGCTTCTCCCTCAAGAGTCCAACCATGAAAATGAGCAAGAAAGTACATAATATAGATCATCTAACATCTTTCCCTGCCTCTAGGGTTCGAGCTCACTATCCTAGGAGCTGTTTCAACCACTTCTAAACTAAGCACTAAAAACTAGGCAGTCAAAACAACTTGCCTCTATAAGCTAGGAAACCAATTCATTCATTTAATTTTCACCTATTTCATGAATTAATCTTCTAGAAGAGATACATAAGTGTCATAAAATTACATTATTTACATGAAGGAGGATGAAAATCCACTCCAAAAAGTCAAACATGGTCAAAACTGCGTTTTGCTGAGCTGTACACTGAAATTTTGAGAAATTTGCCTGATGGGTCGTGCGCCATTCCCTGACGGGTCACGCGCCTTTGAGGGCACTTTTGGGGCACTTCCAGGTGTCCAAATGGGGCAAGAGTAGGCTTGTTGGAAAGTTCTGGATGTCTACTTTCCAACCCAACTGGAATTTCTGAATTTGGTGGTCATTTGCCCCTCCAAAATTGCAATCTCCCAAGACTGCTTTCTGTGTGTCAAAAATGTGGCAGAAAGTCATTTTTTGCTTGTTTTTTGACTTTCTGGAGGCCCAAAACTTCATAAAATCTCTTGGCAATGGATGAGCATGTGTAACTTTTCATGACAAATCTGGAAATGCTGAGTTTCCCCGGAAAAGAGTAGCCAAATGAAAGGGTCGCGCGGGGGGTGAGACCCGTTGAGAGGGCAAAACCTGTAAATTGCCTGAAAAAACCAAAATTGACCCAAAATGTTCAAAATTTCTTGGTATTTGTGCTGTGGCTGAGCTATTTAGTGCCTTGCTCCTTCAAGGAAGCCTCGGCCAAGATGTGGAGGGGATCAGGCCTTTTTCTCCTTTTTTGTGCCTTGGCCAACCGCCTTTGGAGCACCTTCATCTTCGCCTTGCACACGTGCATCCGCGCCCAATAATGGTTCTTCATGTTTCTCAACAATTTCTTATCTTGGTTGGCCTTAGCCAACAGCCTCTCCAAGTGAGCATTGAGCCGGATAAGCATGGACTCTCGCTCAGCGGGCAATAGATCACCGGGTCTTCTTCTATTCAAGATGCGGTCTCCACGAATCCTCCATAACTCATCAAGAGCTTGCTCATCCTCCAACTGCTTGTTGCGCTACTCTAGATATGTGATTGTCCATTGTGCCCCTTCTAATCTCTTCTGCAATGCATCATTTTCAGCTCTAAGGTGCTGAATGATCTCCTTTGACTCTAGGCTAGGAGAACTGACATCAAGATCAACAAGCTCTATATCTGGAACACCTGATGGACCTTCATCAATCCTGGGCTGTTTTCCCCTCTCTGATACTTGTGCTGCTGTCAGAGATGAGGCCCCTTCCACCTGGTGTGGAGATAACACTCGTGGTGCTGATGAAGAAGGCGAGACCCCTTCCACCTGGTGTGGAGAAAATACTCGCCTAGCTGCTGCAAATAAGGCCCTTTGGCCTCTCTGATAAGTGACCAATGGAGGAGAGCTGACATATCTGGTCTCAGGGATATCATGCTGCTGTGATGGTCCTCCTTCCTCATGAACAATCTCCGGATGTGGTGGTGGTGCTGTAAAGAACTCACGAGAGATGAACTCCTCCCATGAGATGCCCTGCTGAGCCAACTGATGTAAGACCACAAGCTGAATCAAACCATAATGGTAGAGGCTCCTATACTGCTGTGCTGGGCTCTTCCGTTGCATCATGGGCACCATCCTCTCAATGTTCTGGTAGAAGAAAACAGGGATGTTCATCATCCGTACCCGTGTGAAATGCATCAATAGGCGAATATGGTACGAATATACCTGTGAAAATCTGCCCTCACAGGTAAAATAGAGCATGATAAGCCTCATCATGGGAGCATACTCACTCCTGAGAAATCTGAAGGGAAACACACCTGTCAAGTGTCTCATGAATGCGGGTCTAACGAAAGGCTCAAACTGAACACTGTCCAACACCTTGCGCTTATTCCATACCTCTCCGACATTAGGTATCCCTGTGGCCTGTGCAATCACCTCGGGTGTCAATGTAAAATCCACCCCGGCAAGGTTGACATGTCCATCATGCAAATGTAAAACAAATAGGCGAGCCAACTCCCTGTGATGCTGAATCCGAGAGATCCTCTCGCAAAACTCATAGCAAGACATATAACGGAAACATGAGACTGCCATAGGACAAGCCTGTAAATCTGCCAAAGAGGTGGGCTCCTCTCTTCTATGATGTCCACCCTTTCCACCCTTATGAGGCCTCCTCTGTACCTCAATCTCTGAAGCTGATGCCTGGTCATCACTTTGCTCATAATTGGTTTCGGTTTCTGACATTGTTTTAAGAGCAAAGTGGTTGAAATATACTGTTGTTTCTGCTTTGTAAAATGCTGATTAAAATGCTCACACAATTCGGCGATTTTGTGGCTCCTTGGTGAATTTACAGGCAGTTTTTACAATGAAGGCGCTGACGGGTCGCGCGCCTCACCCAACGGGTCGCGCGCCTCTGACGGGTCGTGCCCGTTACAATTTTGCACTGTCGGAGGGCGCTCAACGGGTCGCGCGCCTCTGACGGGTCGCGCGCCTGGTCTGACGGGTCGCGCGCCTCTGCAACTCACAACTTCGGCTCGAACTCACTTGCAATCACTTGCTCAATGACTTGGATGCACAATGAGGCTCGATGGAGGGAGATTGGGGTTTTTATAACTTTATTTGAATTAATTTCATATCATAACCCACTTTATAATGTTTTTCTTTGACACTTTATAAACTTGACTTTTTGTTTTGGTTTCCTTTTGTCCTGAAATTGACTGATTTGATGCTTTTCTTTGATACTTTTTGCAGGGATAGCATCTGAGGGATCTTGGCAAGGGAGCCAGGGTTACATGCTGTCCTTTGAAGCCTTGTGAATTTTTACCATTTTTTATAAAATTTTGAAAAATGACCTTGGCTTTAAAAACAGGGTTTTTAAATCCAAGGTGAAAATTAACTGTACAAGATAGAAATTTTCAAAGAAACACTTTGAAAATCATCCCTCTGGCTTGCTGGGCACTTATTGACCTTCAGAGACATGACCTTGAAGACAATCTTGACCAAAACCCTAGACCTAGAATTTGACTTCAAGACAAGACAAGTAAGCTTGAAAGAGTCTAAGGACTGAAACAACCTTGATCCAGCAATGCCAAGAGGGGGGCAAAGGCACCAGCTCCTCCATCAGGGTTATGGCATGCCTAATGGAATGCAAAAATGACACTGATGAGACACCTACTTATGCAAATGCAAAGAGCTTTGATCGCTGATGGAGGGCTACTAGACCGACTCTAACACACCCCTCTTCATTAAATGGAGTCATGACCACTCACTCCAACCCGAGAACCATCTTACGTTCATATTTGGAAGTTTATCCTCATTATGATACATTCACTATGCATACACCCTAGTTCTCGAACCCTCTCATAGTACTAAACAGATGCACCTCCGCGTCCTACATTTGGCCTATAATTCATCCATGTCACATAGCCCATTTGTGTCACATCATCCACCTCACCCACCTGACATGGAGACCAACCAATGCGGCCCCCACCCTCATAATATACACCACACCTATACATAGGTCACTGTCATCATGATGCACTGGTCCTATACATAGGTCACTGTCATCATGATGCACCTGTCTCTGTGGCTGTACCTCTAAACTATCCCCTATTCTTTTAGTAAGTGTACAAAAAAAAACTCTTGTCTACATTTTATTTTTATTATTTATGTCCTTCACCTACCTGAATTCACCAATCACCTTTGGTCATAGCTCACCAAAAAATCATCCCCCATTTCACACGTTCGTCAAACAACACTTACACCCATCCTAGAAATCCTACCGACTCCAGGATCATCAGAAAGCATGTTTTGACCGCCACCATTTGCATATCAAGCTCTGAACTTAGTATAGCTATTTGTACCCTCCAATACCATTAGCTCTCACTATCATGCCTTTCTGATCCAATTTATTACAATCTGTTCATATCTCACATGGATTTCTTGAATCATCATGTCGAGCGGTTAACACCCCTTCCCTGTTGACTTCAACAAATGTATTCCAGGAAAGAGGTAGTACCTTGGATACTCCCTCCCTCAATAGGGATATCCTCGAGTGGCATACTGGGAACTATTATTTCCCAGTGATGTCATCGATCCCTGTGACATTCGACATCAACTCAAGCATTCATGAAAATGTGGTGCCATACTTAGCTACTGTTGCAGTTTAGTCATTTAGTTGAAGACCCCCTCATAACTAAGCACCTCATTTAGTGGCGCATACATTATGATATGGGGGAGGTTTCCACAATCGAAGACCTATGCATACTGCAGTGCCCATCAATAGTGCTTCACCTAGGTTATGCATAGGGGAACCATACTTTTACCATTTGACCAGACTGCGCCCTTGAGGGCATCAACAATTATCATCGTCAATTATCAGCACGTCAACAACCACCACATTGGCTGGAAAAAAAAATTAATCTTTGTCTGATTGTAATCAATTCTAAATATCCATCATAACAAGCACGGGACATACCCGCCTCATATAGACACACCTTTTTTTGTAGATTTTCACAAGAGCATGGATATCATTAATACTCAGTCAAGGGGTTTTTTTCTACTCATATCCACAACAAGCTATCCTCTCTCTCAAGAAGTTGATCAAACTCTCCAAAAGAAATGAAAACATGATGTATTTTGGCTATACATTTGCTCCTAACCTCATACATCAGGGGGAAATTGTTAACACCAAAAAATTGTACACCTACTAGTACAATCCATAAGACATTAAAAGTGTCCAGCAGAATGCACAGGTCACCTGTTTACAAAATATGGATTAACACCTTAGAATTCAGCCTCTTTGAGGCGACAACCTCCTGTTTAGAAAAGATAGGTCAACGCCTTAGAATTCAGCCTCTTCAGGGGGGCAACCTCCTTAACATTACACAAATGAACAATTCTTGGATGATACAAATGACAAGACCTCCTTTCTATATATAGGAGTCTAAGGGCTCATAATATAATAAGAGCCAACATAACAATAATAATGTGAGGGTATAATAATAACAATAGTGGGCTTCTATGGGGAACAATAATAACAATATGGGGATTACATGGGTACAACAATATAATAAGGGGGGTGTACTAATAACAATAAGGGGTTACACTAGTAGTATAGGGACCTAACATGCCCCTCTCCTTCAAAAAGTGTTGTCCTCAATGCTTGAGTAGTTCTTGATGCTTCTGTATAAAATTATTATCCTCCCATGTGGAATCTTCAGCGGGTAAGTTCTACCACTTGATGAGATGCTTTGAAATTGATCGAATTCATAGCTGTCAGGTTCTTGTTTCTGTGACTGCTCTAGGATCCAATATGATTTTTCCTTCCTCATCAAGTTCTGGCAATATTGTTTGAACTGGGATCTTCTACAACTTTTGAATGAGTGGCCACACTTCTTCATCCTTCTTCCATTCATCCCTTTCTTTATTTATCCAATCTGGTTGGATAATAGAAATAACACAAAACAATGCTTCCACATCCTCATCCTTTCTTGAGAGTGCATCTACAACAACATTTTGCTTCCCTTTTTTGTAGATGATTTCAAAGTCATAACCCAACATATTTGTGACCCATTTTTTCTGTTCTTCTAAAGCATATTTTTTCTAAAAAGTATTTAAGACTATCATGATACATTTTTACCTTGAAGTGTCCTCCCATTAGGTAAGGTCACCATTTCTTAAGTGCATGTAGTATTGCCAACATTTCCTTCTCATAAATAGCTTGCTTGAGATGTAGCCTTAAAAATAGCGAATCGCCTACATCAAAACTTCTTTCACTGCGATGTTGATATACTTGTTGTTTCATTCGATTCTGCACCAAAGTGGCGTTATTCTTTAAAAGTTGGAGAACTTGTTGTTGATGCTCGATGTGATCTTTCACTACTTGAATATTTTTCTTCTTGATATGTCCTTCTATCTTGAGAGTTTGAGGAGTCATAATTTCTTCCAATGCATTACAAGATATGGTTGGATTCATTTCTTGATGTTCGATGTGATCTTTCACTTCTTGAACATTTGTCTTCTTGATATGTCCTTCTATATTGATAGTTTGAGGAGTGGTAATTCTAGCCAATGCATTACAAGATATCATCGGATTCATTTCTTCTTTCTCGATGTGATCCCTCACTTCTTGAACCTTTTTCTTCTTGATATTTCCTTCCATCTTACGAGTTTGAGGAGTGGTAATTCTTGCCAATTCTTTACAAGATATGTTCAGATTCATTTCTTCTTTCTTTGGGGTTGGTTCTTGGTGTATATCCTCTTCTTTTGATGTTTCTTGACCCTTTTCTTCCTCCTCTTCATAATCTATGTAAAATAATTTCTTCTCAGCACACTTATGAACTTTAGTGTATTTTCTATCACAATTATAACAAACCTCGTTTTCTCTTTTTTCTTCCAATTGTTGTCGTGTAAAACTTGTAGGTTGTGGAAGGCTAGGAGAAAAAACACTTCCATAATTTCGCTTTCAATGTTTCTTGCCAACCTGAATGCCTTCTCCAATGAATTAGGTTCCCAAAGACGAACCTCATGTTGAATGTTATCCTTTAAAGTCCCTATGAAGGCATCAATCCTTTGCTTCTCTGGAATATCATTTACCCTTATATTCAATTTTTTAAAGTCCTCAATGTGCTCTACCATTGAACCCTTTTGTTTGAGGTTTATCAATTGGCTAAAGAAGGTGTTACTCTTTGTATCCTCATAATGTGCTATCATTTCTTTCGTGAAAATTGACCAAGTGACAAGTGCTTTACGAGAGCAAAGCCCTTTATACCATAAAAATTGATTTGATTCTAAATATAAAGATGAAATATGTACCTTTTGTAACAATTGAACCTCTTGTAGATCAAAATATTGCTCCATATGTAGTATCCATTTTACTGGGTCCTTGCCATCAAACTTCCTCATATCGCCTTTTCTTGATTTTAGGATCTTGATCTTGAAATGACCGTAACTCTGTAATTTCAGATCTCGAAGTTCTAAAATTGCATCCTACAGTAGCCCTCCAAGTCCTCTTTCTAAACCCACAAGTCTGATCAAAATTTGATTCTCCAAGAAAGAGTTATGCCCAATCTCCTAAGATGGCCTAATTATATAATGTTTCAGTAGAGTGAACTTGTACAACGTGCCATGTGTCACTGTTTCGACCTTCGGATCTAAAAAATATACACAGAAAACTACAGTCTGTCCTCTTTCTGTAACTTCTTATGAAATTTTAATTTTTTTCTCAGAGAGAAAGTTATGATGATTTTCCCAAGGTCACTTGTTTAGAATGTAATTCAGGAGTCTACAAAAACCCTCACTTCTGCAGATTATATCTCCAAAAATATAGCGAGAAAAAAATCTGAGATTCGGACTCGAGCTTCACCAAGCTTTCAGATCAAATGGGTTTTAATTTCAGAGTCTAAACCTTCGTAGAAAAACATTTATAGTGAAAAGTCTAGGATGACTCGTTTGAGATGAAATTCTGGAGCTTGCAAAGACCCTAACTTCCTCAGACCATATCTCTGACAATATAGCGAGACAAGATCTGAAATTCAGACCCGAGGTTCAAACCGATTTATTTTCAGATGGGTTTTTTTTAACTTCTGAAACTTTGTAGTGAAACAATTATAGCGAAAATTCCAATGATCTGTTTGGAGTAGTGAAACCCTAGAATCCAAAGCTCTGATACCAAATGTTATGAAACTAGCTCACAAAAAGATAGAAAAGATAGATCAACCCCTTAAAATTTAGCCTCTTCGAGGGGGCAACCTCCTTTACATTACACAAATGAAAAATTCTTGGATGATACAAATGACAAGACCTCCTTTCTATATATAGGAGTTTAAGGGGTCATAATATAATTAGAGCCGACATAACAATAATAATGTAAGGGCACAATAATAACAATATGGGGACTACATGGGTACAACAATATAATAAGGGGGTTGTACTAATAACAATAAGGGGTTACACTAGTAGTATAGGGACCTAAGAGCATCATACTCAAGGAGCATCCAATTTTTGGAGTTTTGTGTACTTAGTCTTTTTTGGCTTGCAAAGTCACTCCATAAGTGAATTAAGCCCCTATAAAAACAACCATAACTTGAACAAATTAAATTTCCCCACAGGGGCCACCAAAAAAATTATAGTTCAGGTTAGGACCATTGGGGGTAGGCATCCCATAAGCCACCATGGTCATGTTACACCATTGAAACATAGTTGTTGACTTTCTAGGGAGTTTAAAATCCTTCAATCATCCCACGGAAAAGAATACCCAAGCATGGAAGAGACCCGATTCAGAGGGGGTTCGGCTTAGGTCTAGTGCATGTGGTACTCTTTGGGGCTACCTAACCCATCTAGTGCTCGGTACTAGTAACTGACTACCAAGAAGCTAAAGACTCGAATGCTCACGTGGGATGAAGGTACTTAGTGACCAAATCTAGGGCATCCTTTCCTTATAGGTGATGGTGCAGGCAACACTTGAGCCTCATTACCATTACCTTGGTTGATCCTTCAACTGATAGAAGGTGTCTCCAGTTTTTTCAGGAGATTTCCCTAGGACCCATTAGAAGATATCTCCACAAGGCCCAGTTAATTTAAGAGTGGATGAGATGGTTAGGCCTTCATAGGATTTTTTATCATACACAACAAACAAAAACATTTTTGTTTTTTGCTTGATCACATAGTTTAAATTAAATGAAAATAAACCATTTATATTTTCTCTTTGTTTTATGTATGTGATCCAATTGCATTGATATTTATCTACTTCCCTCACCATACACAAAGTAACACACACTCTAAATCAGCACAATAGGGGACCCCATGACTCCCTGTCGATCTAGACATTTTTTAAACCTCCCCCCATTGTCAGTAGTTGTGCCAAGACTCACACCGTTTAGGTGGAGAGGACGTCACTTAGCCACCATTATTGGGTCTTCATTTATCGGTGCATCTTTGCTCAGAAATCCTGCTCAGCAAAGTACACCCTTCACCACTCTAGAAGGATCCCCACACTCAACACCCTTTGGGACCGCACACACCTCTCCCATGGATAGTCCCTGAGATACCCATCGTAGTAATTCTCCCTTGACACCCCCACAGAGGACTTTGTTGCATATAATTGTCCAAAATCATTTTGTGATGGCAAGTAATGCATAGATCCCATGCTTAGCCTCACTAAATCTAATAGATTTAAGCAAGCTAACTAATGATTCAATTGCCTATGGCCAAAATTGGCCAATTATGCCCACAAAGCTCCCTTCAGAAATTCCAAAGTTTGAAGGAAAGAAGGGTGAAGACCCAGGAAACCATGTCATGAGATTTCACTTGTAGTGTTCAGCTAATAGTACCATAGAAGAAACTATTAGATTACAATTGTTTCAATGCACCCTTACCGGGACCACCGTGAAATGGTTTGTGGACCAGCTCTCTACGTCGCACGAAACCTTTAGCTCATTAGCTACTGCTTTCCTCACCTTCTTCTAGCTTCCAATCCACCATGATTTGGGTCTGGGACTCATCACCAACTTCAAAAAAACACCTGCTACTCACATCTCGGACCATCTCCATGAATGACAAAAACGTAGTAGCCTGTGCAAAACCTAGTTTGAAGATAAATCCCTCCTGGACATATTCCTGAGATCTCTCATATTGGATATCTTTAAGGACATGGAAAATTCATCCCTGCAAACCGAGGAAGAAGCCATTAGTAAATCCCAGCAACTGGAGCTTATCTATACCTAGTCTGGGTACATTTATCAGGTGCTTCCAAATGCCCCGTGCCTGTAAACTTATAAAGAGATCCTAGGCGCATCTGGTAGTGCTGATGGATTAATTGGGTCCCTATCCCAAAATAACCACAACAACAACTACCAAAAACATGGGTATTCATTCAATGGCCAAGCATACAATGCTACCCATAACACACCACCATTGCAACACTCAGGGTATTATAATGGTCAACTTGCACCTATTCAGAATATAGTCAACAGGGTTAACCAATACCAGCCCCCGCAAGGAGGCTCATTTCTCCCCCCTCAAGGCAACCAATATTCCTCTTGGAGTACGAAATATGTATGCTCTCTTGAGTTAGTACATTAAATAGAGACAGGGAAATAAATATTCTCCTTTCCAAACATAACAATAGAACATCCCACCAACGCAAAATAATGCACGGGTGAATCTAGTGCAACCTTCTCTCACTTCACAGCAACAATCGGAAGAACAACTGAATTCAGGTAATCCTTCCAATGCTGCTAGGAAAAAAACCTAAAAATAAGTCAAAGGGAGAACCTGATCAGGGAGGTAGCACTCAACAACAACTCCCAAGGGAACCATGAAGGGATAAGCGTAACCGGAACCAAAACTGGGGAACAACCAACAATAACTCACAAAAATAGGGCAAGAACACTAGTCTACGGACTAATCATGCATGCACTATCTATCGGGAATACGACCATTATACCCACCACTGTCCTGAACTTCCTGATTTGAAAAGGGTACAAGGTAGTAGGGGGCAAGGTGATTATCAAATTGCAGTGATGCAAGACCTCTTTTCCCATAAGGGAGTCTTTAACACACAACAACAAACTCTCCAAGCTCACCCATATGGAGGGAACCTCAATAATTGTCCTAACCATGATATTTTCATGGAAGGAGAAGATGTCCTCTTACAAACGTGAAATCGAAGTTATGAAGCTCCCCCAGAGCCCAATCTATCCACCTCGGCTACGAAAATACCTACAGGGCCATTGACCATCCCTCAACCTTTTGTATAAGCCATGCCTAAAATGGTCAAAGGACCCTTACGATGTGCATGACACAACTCAAGGGCTGCCCATATTTACAACATAGTCGATGAACTAGCCCAATCGCCATCAACTATGTCAGCACTTGAAGTCCTGCAAACGTTCCCAACCCAACAGAAAGCCCTACTTTCTGCTCTAGGTGCAATCGACCCATCTGATTCCTGCCTCATGGTCTTTGACTTGGACAAAGCTACTCCATAGCTACCCTCAACCGTCACTTTTCAAATCCTTGTCTTAGTTCAGAATATCAACATCCATCGTTGCATCATCGTTGAAGAGGCTTCCACATGCATCATGTCCAAATCCATTTTGAACTTAAGCCTTCTGACATAATTCTCAGAGCATATGACGCACACCCTTTTTCTCCCGTCGGTTTATACCCTAGCATGCCAATTAGGTTGGCTGAAAAATTTGTGTTAATAGACATTGAAGTACTAGATGCCCAGTTGGATTACAACATCCTCCTAGGCCGAAGTTATATGTACGAATTGATCGCAGTCACCTATTTTTGTTAAGAATAATGATGTTCCCCCATGAGGAATATTACCATTGATCAACTCACATACTACGAGAAGACAACTTCACCCACACTAGATGGTGTGTTTCCCTTAGTATCGTCCTCCTAAGAGGTGGTCACCTATTGTCCCCAACCTATACATGGAGTACTTTGAAAGAAAAGCCCTTGACTCATTCCACTTGAAGCCGGCGTGGTGGAAAAGATTTGTTGATGACACTAACCTGAATTGGACTCATGGTAGGGCAGAGTTGGAGAAGTTTTTCAATCATCTCAACTCTATATCTTCCGAAATCAAATTTACTATGGGGCTTGAAGAGAACGGTAAGATCCCCTTTCTAGATGTTCTGATCAGTAGAAAAGAAGATGGTACTTTGGGACACCAGGTCTATAGGAAGAAAACTCATACTGATAGCTATCTTCATGCTGACTCTTACCATCATCCCTCCCAAAAATCTGGCGCCTTAAACACCCTAGCTGTTAGGGCTTTCAGGATTTCTGACCCTGATCACCTAAAAGAAGAGATTGAACACTTAACCTCTGTCTTCAAAAACCTTGGATACAAGGAGTGGAGTATCAAGGAAGCTATAAGAAGAGCTCAGGATAAGGTCCTCTCTAAGCGTCCCCGTGAAGACAAGAAAGAAAATCATGGGAAAGTTTACCTTCCATTCATCCAAGGGATTACAGATAAGATTGCAAAAATTTTAAGAAAGAATAACATAAACACTCAATTTACAACATGTGGAACTATAAGGCAAATGATGAGGTCGGTTAAGGATAACATTGATTGTCAGCAACTCAAGGGTGTGTACAAGATCGATTGCTCGTGTGGCAAGAGTTATATTGGGGAAATAGGTCGGTCTCTGAAAATAAGACTGAAAGAGCACGTCGCTGACATAAAGAATGAGAGATCTAGTACATCTGCCCTTGCAGAGCACTCGTCCAAAACCAAACACCATGTGTGTTTGGAAGACACCAAAATAATTGCAAGAGAGGACAACTATCATAAAAGAAAAATCAGAGAGGCCATTGAAATTATGAAATTTCCTCAGAACCTCAACAAGGACAATGGGAGTGAAATCAATGGAAATTGGCTTCCCCTGATCAGACAAATAAACCCCTCCGGAACTTTGGAAGCATAAGATCAAAAAAGGGGGTTTTTCATTTCATAAATTTAATTAATTAATTAGATGAGTTAAAACAAATTAATTAATTTAATTGAATTGAATTTAATTTTAACTTAATTTAATTAAATTAATTATATTAATTAAATTAAATTAAATTAATTTTATTTAATTCTAAATAAAAAAGAAATTAAACAAAATAAATTCTCAAGTAATTAATAATAACCAAGGAAATTAACTTTGATTATTGTTAAAATAATTTTAATTAATAGAAACAGGAATTAAATAAAAATCACTTTAAAAAAAATAAAAAAATTAAAGCATTAGAAAGAATTATGAAATAATTCCTTAATTTATTTTAATTAGATTTTAATTAAATTTACTTAAAACTATTTAAATCAAAATTAATTAATTAAAATGAATTAATTTAATTATTTGATTATATTAGAAGAAAGAGAGAGACATTAGAAAGAATTATAAAATTAATTTCTTAATTGTTTTTAATTAGATTTTAATTAAATTTAATGGAGATTAATTAATTAATTAAGAAACGAATTAATTTAATTATTTAATTATATTAGTTTTAATTAATTCTAAATAAAAATGAAAATTAAATAAAATTATTCAATTTATTAAACAAATAAATAAAAAATTAACATTTATAAATAAATAAAGATTATAAATTAATTAATTAGATAAATTAATTAATAAATTAGTTAATTAATTAATTAATTAATTGATTGATTAATTGAAAACTAAAGCCAAAATTTAATTTAAATTAATTAATTAAATAAAAGAATTAATCAATTAAAATTAAAATAATTAATAAAAGAGGTACAAAATAAATAAATTAAACTTTTTTATGAATTGGGCATATCAGTTAAAATATTTTAGGTTCAGGGTTAAAACAATGGTAATAATTAAACCTAAATTAATAATAATTAAATAATTAATTTTTTTATAAAACTATTAAAAAAAAATAATAATAATAATAATTAATAAAAATAAGAAATCATATGTCAGTTTCTTTATAAAATTAGGGTTCTTGGTTTATTTATACACAGGTCAGAAGGCTCTCCTCTCTCAATAATATTTCATTCATATTCTGATTTAGTCATGATGATGGACCCCCTTTGGGGTTTGAAACGTCGGCAGAATGAACAAGAAACTGTGGATAATCTGGATCATGACACTGCACCTAAATCCTAATCACTTGAGTGAGATACCAATTTCCATGTAAGCATCACAACCATCTCAAGTCATCTCAACCCATTGGCTAAATAGGGAGGCATAATCCCAACAAATCCAACTTTTGGTAGGATGCATACTCGGGTATACTCTGTCAATCATGATAGGGAGAGATATCCAACTTTTCATAATTGATAAGGATCACACGCACTCTATGGTGAAAATAAGTGAGATACTACTTACATAAAAGGGTAAGGATCACAACCATCCTATTGTCCAAAGATCCCTCAACCCCAAGAGCTCTCAAGCTCAATCCCTCTCCATGTGATCTCAAACTGGGGGAAGAGCATAGCTCAATTTCCTTGACTAGTTGGAATCCTTACCCAGGAGGGTCACATCCATCAATCCAAGCTACTCTCTGAAGATTAGGAAATATGATGGAGTATCATTGCTTCTCTCTGCAGCATATCAAAGTGATCATATCCAACACTAACTCAAACAACTCATTGAAGAGTTCAAACACACTACCTTATGCAGTAGTTTCAAGCAACAACCCTTTATTTTCGTGTTCATACAAGACATCAATTCAAATATTATGTTATAGTGAATTCATGACATAAAGAAAAGAATACCATATTTATCCCTTCTCCCTCTCACACAAGGAGGCGAAAACCACAAGCCTATGCTTGTCTTATAGAACAACATTATCTTAATCCATGAAGATGTCTTTGTCCCACCTATATGTTTGGACTCTATTTATCTCAGCGTGCATTCTTGCAACACAATAATCCATTTGATTGATTCCTCATTACGGGATCCACCAAATCTAGCAACAATAATCCATCAATGTAATCCAACATGTCGCGATTCTGACAAAATAAGAATTGGATCCTGAAACTACTTAGGGTAAACCAATCATGTCAATAGTGAACTATTAGCACATAAAATTAATTAACAAAGACATACCTTTAACAACATCATATGTTCATCAATCCAAGTCCAGAAGACTTGTTTCAATCTACAATCATGGGTCTCCTATTCATCCATCTCAAAACTTCTAACGTAACCCCACGTTTACAATCATTATGCAAATAATGATAGGAGTTGGGATCTCATCAAGGGTATCTCCCTCTGAATGGGAATCTTCTTCAATCATCATCAATGCACCAATATCATTATTTCTTCAAGGCATAACCATTTTAGTTCATAAAAAAAATTAGGGTAGCTAATAGGAGTACCTCCATTCAATATCACATCTCTATCGCATTATACAATAATTTCCATCGTAGTCCTATCATCATCAAATCAGGGCATGCATTTTGTCATATTGTCAATTTTACCATGTTGTTAAGTCATCACAATAGCTACATATTATCAAAGCCTTATTAATATCAACAAGAATATAGTCAATAGATCAATAGTATCAATCTTAAAACCACACTATTTCCATCGGGATTACCATATGTATTACAAGCATTGAAAACAATGTCAAGTTACCATATATCAAAGTCAATGTTTATGGCTATGCTTTATATGTATACAAAATAAGGATATCCAAATATCAATGAGATTTAAACTATAAAGTGCATCAGTATATCACATGTAATGGGAATCAAACTTACTCACATATGTATGACTGACATGAATTGCTCAAGAGTACTATATGAATCAAGACTTTTCTGAAGGTAATATTCTTGCACGGGGGCTTCACTAGTGGAGAAATACCATACCATGTGGGTTCATATTGGGGGATATATAATATGAAACATTGACTTAATATATTGGGGGATATATAGGGGGTAAAGGTTTTTTATATTAGAAAGTATAAAAAATGGAGCTCAAAGTTAATGAAAAAATATAAAGGGGTATAAAAAATGTTAATGAAAAAATGGATACCTACAATATCTAGTGAAAGTAGGGTTCTTTAAATTGGGGAGGTGTATTGGGTTCATATTGGTAGGGGGTTAAATAATGTGATTTTTAGAGGTATTTTCCAATATGTAGTCCAATTAGGGGTATTGTTTAGTATGCCATGAACGCACGTGATATGTCAGAGGTTCATTGAGTGAAACCCCTGTGTATTCTTGTCATACCTCAAGGCTTAACTTGCCTTCCTAATGTTGCATCTAAGTCGAAATATAAAATTGTAACAATTATGCTATACTATACATACCTCGTAATATTCAGATACCTTAGAAACTTGTAGCATTTACACTTTGTCATCTCGCATATGCCTAGAATACCTTTTACTAGCTCCCAGAATAAATTTGCACAAGGTTCCTTTTCCTATTCTAGCTTCATGTTCCTTCTCCAACTTTTCTCTTCCTACACTAGCTCTCCTTTCCTGCACCTTTTAGCATATATCAGATCCTGAAGAAGGATTTTATTGTCACATCTTCATCAGGAATTTAAAAGTATTCAAATATTCAAATATTCATTCCAGAAGGATAAGAAATAATCTAAACAAGAGCGGTGTCATAAGTTTAGAAGGTACTTATTTTTAACAAGAGTTTATTAGCTCCCTCTTGATCTAGCCTTCAGGAGTCATTATTGTCCATCATCCATATGTCAATGTTGCCTTTAATATTTTCAATTGTCTTCATTAACAACTATGCCAATTGAAACTAGGGTTACACTAAATCTGTCACATGTGCTAAAATAACCTCTCACAGATCATGTTAGGGTTTAGAGGCTGTAGAAATCAAGTGTTTATTATATCTAGGCCCTTAACACTCTAGGGTTTCTTCCAAACCCTAACCTCATGTTATCCACCAAACCCTAATTAATTTTGTTAGAACAAGGTTGACTAGGCCTTCCTTCAAACCATATAATTCTTTTAGGTCTCTAACATCTTTCATTCTACCCCATCCATTAGTGTCTTCATAGGGGTGATATCCATGATTTTCTTCAGCCCAACTCTTATCCCATGTTAAATTTTCTTAGGGATATATTGTTCTTTTCTTTAGATAATTACATTTACAATTTTATTCATCATTTCTATATTGTATTCACCCCATGACATCATAAATTCACTAGAAATTATGCAGAAAGTACAATAACATCAACATTCCAGTGGAACATAAAGGAGCAATAGAAGAAAATCATGCATAATAGCAACACCAGGATTTGGTCGGAGACCAAGGAAAAACCCCACAACGGGGAAAATCTATAATTCAATTCTTATTATGTTGGATATTCATTAATTTTTCAGTTCAGATACAAAGTATAATGATATACTTCATTACATCATGATTCCTAGGGTGAACCTAGGTCAGTTCACAACTTTGATTGTGAATTGAATGAGACAAGCTCAATATAACATGTTGTGGCCACATCTGCCATCCATTATTACTGTCAAGGATTAAGGTCCAATTCATATCCTATCATTGTGATACATCAATCTACCTGCCATGTCTACTATATCATGTCACTGGGGAGTCTACCATGTCATGGATACATTTTCTGCCATACAAAAACACTATCTTCCATACCATATATATACATGTTGTCTTCCATACTAAGACACTATTTTCCATACCATATATATACATGTTGTCTTCCATACCAAGAGTTCTACCATGTCATATATAAACATCGTCTTCCATACCAATGAATACGGTGACATAATTTCACTATAGATTACATTGGAATTTATCGTAAAGACGCGGTTCACTGTAGATTACATTTCCATTTTTTGTAAAGACATGGTTATATATCTAAGGTTACATCCATATCATCAAAACTATAGAGACATCACATTGAATAGAGCGAACCCTGATAAGTATTAAACCATAGTGTATAGCGTGTCACAAAATAATAACAAGAATAATACATAATCCAATGAAATGTGACCACTGTATCAAGAGACACCACTATATAAGTACAAGAATACCTATTGTAGCCACGATATAATGAGAAGCATAGAGCCATAGAATATATGCCATATGAAACCACTATCATGCATGTCCCTTGGCGATGTTTGTATTGGTACCCCTGCTATGACCTCCAAAGATCTAAAGGAAGTTGATTTTGAGTATATTTGAGAGTTCCTCCACTAATCTATTATCATCACTTTGGTTATCCACAGTGAACATGGGAAGCTTCTCAAGGAATTCAACAAAGGTTTAGCGAGCCACAAGGACAACAAAAATCTGTAAGCTCAAGTGGAGAAATCTTTTTCTCAATTTGATATGCCTAGATTTGATGTAGCTACAATGAAGTTCCAATAAGTGATCATAGGAATAACATAACTTATTTTCTTTTTGGGTGCATTGTTGTTAGCATTAAAAGTTGGTTACTAGAGGGATTTATTTTATATCTTGATGACATAAACTGAGAAGCTTGTTATTTCTTTTGGGGCATCATTAAACAATTATAGAGTATGCACAACATGGGTACAATGATGAAGCCTTAAAACTGTTTCAAAAGTTGTGACAAGGAAATTACAAGGGTAATCAAGGAAATTTCAGATATAAAAGATTTCTTGTTTTCTGAAAATGCAAGCTAAATATCTCAAGAGATTCTTCAACACAGTCCAAGAACTTATTAGAGGAATTCTTTTTTCAACTGGTCACAACATTGAGGATAAAGTATTAACAAATTACAGGTTCTCTATGGATCTTAATATGCCACTATAAGTCAGTTATATTAATACATAAAGAAGATGAAAGATTCTATTTATAAAAGTGATCAAAAGAACAAAAAAATAAGCTAGAGTGTCAGTTCAAACAGAAGACAAGAAAAATGGTAGTATCTGAGATGTTCATTTCTTCTCTTCTCTCAAGTGTTGTCTCATTAAAATATGTGCTTACAATTCTAAGAAAAAACTTGAGAATATCAAGAGTTTGAGATGTTGTTGATGGTGGATTTCAATTTAATGATTATATTGTATGGGTGTTAGCACTTACCCTGGAGCTTGTTGTCAAAATCTAGAAGAGGCCTAGAGATATTTGTATCTACACAAGAACGGATGCAAGTTGCGATGGCCATAGATTTTGCAGTTTCTCAGTTTAGATTCCTAACAAAACTCCTCCTTGTTTATTAAATATTGTCATATAAACAAATTCCAAAACTTTCACCATTGGAATTTTGGACCTGGATGTTTACCTTGGTTCAAACTCTAGTTTGGTTTTTCCCTTGGTTAAAATATCATGATACCAGTAAGGAGCAAGATTGCTTTTCATTGATTGAGTAATTAAAATAAATATGCATAATGTACTTTCATATTTGGAGCTGAAACATGATACTATTATGTTTTCAATATTCATAAAAAATTTCAAGTCTCCAAGAAACAAGTTAAACACTCGAGGGTTTAAGTATTTCAAAACACCTAGAAACAATCAAAGATCAATGACATAGCATCGAATAATTAAAGATCAAATCCATAAACTTAGAGGATGGAAATCAGTTAATAAGTGGTTTAGTTTTCCAGGGATGAAGATCATCATTTGAAGATTGAATCTAGGTTTAAAAGACATAAAGTCAGCATCCAATGATTTAATCAACATTTTCAGGAAAACATACAACTAATGGAAGACAGATGGCTCACATACTCAAGCAATTCTTTAGAAGTCGATATCAATATTTGGGTATCCAAAGAAGATAAGTGACGGTAAAAACATGAGTCAACTCCAAGTTTATTTCTAAGCAAGGAGTTAAGGATTGAATACCCCTATTCTCAAGCACATTTTAGCAATGATGAAACAACTGGTAGTTTAAGTAAATAATTCCTAATTGGAGACAAGTGGCCACTTTTCTATATCAGCATAGGCATTTAGTTGCAGATTTCAATGGGGGTCAAAATAAACCTAGTAGTAGAATACCAACAAATTGAGGATCATTTTGCATATTTCCAGCAGTCAGTGAACTAACTCAAGATTTCAAGGCAAAAGACTTGTAAACAACTCTAGATTTCTTACAGCAAAATTGAATGTTTTTATTTATTTTTAGTTTATTATTAGGATTTTATTCCAGAAAGTTTGTAACTACTTCAGGATTAATGTTTTACTATATATTTTTTCATTTGTAATGAAAAAGGGCTGGTTTTTGATGCCAAAACCCTGGCCATTTTTGTAAAATCTCATGTTGCAAAATTTTAATCAAGGGCTTATGGCTTTAGTTTTATGACAAAATTTGTTTATGATATATGTTTTTTCTTGTGATACATATATTTTTATTGCATAAACTTGAGGTAATATAGGAGTACTAGGTAAGGCTAGGTTGAGTATCAACCTCCCTGATAGCCCCTACAAAGTTATTATCATTACTGAGATTAGCTAATTGAACAGTTTGTTTAAATTAGTGCCTCTGCATCATTAAATTATTGCCTCTTGTCATCTCTTAAATGTACTAATGTCGGCTATATAAAAAACTTTATACGCATGTGCTCTTGTTATATGATTAAGTATTTAGTGAGGATACTTTATTATCTAATTTCTCTCATATTCCTCTATAAAAACCTTTCAAGATATGTTTTCCTACCATAGCTAAACGTTAACACTTTGATAAGGTCTCTACAAGAGAGGGATTTATTTCTTAGCTAGGTATTTTTTACTCATCAACGACCACCTATACAAGAAATCTTAGATCTCACCATTGTGCTTCATAGGTTGTTGTCCAATGACAGTGAACAACATTTAAAAGCCTCGTAACACTTGAGGGAGCCCTCGCTGGTTCGAGGGCCAATTTGAACCTAAATATGGGCTGAGTTGGTTTCTCAGTGCAATTTCGCAGCCAAGATCCGCCTTTGAAAAATAGATACAACAATTACCATGACCTTTAAATAATTAATTATGAGCAAGAAGGGGATGAGAGCCATATCCAAACCCAAGGGCTCACACACATGATCTCCAACTGAAGCGAGTTCATGGGGGGATATTGCATATGGATTTCCCCCTTAAAAGCTAATGATTGTCCCTTGTGACATGTGGTCCTCTTTGACTGTGTTTTATATGAAATCATATAAAATTGGTTTAAAGTATAGTGTGCCATTGTATAATTTCATTGATAATGGTTTGACCCACTTCTAATTGGCACCCCTTGTTTTCTTAGGCATCATCCTCTGCATTTTGTGCCCTTAAGACATGGAAGAAAGTCATCATCTTCAAGGGATTGTTACTAGGATTGGATTTCTTAATCAAGTATTAAATTGATAAGAGCGGGTCCCTAATCACAATGATCTTATATATGCCTTGATCCTTGGTGATATGGAGTCCAAGAAAGAGGCCATACATCTCAGCCATATTGTCTGTCCTCAAACCTATACACTAGTTATACCTTATTTCATGTTGTTCACTGGGATACAAAGTATCCCTCCCCCTCCTACCACCCCTGAAAATTATATGTTTTATTAATTACTAACAAGATTACAAATCCTTGAATGCATGATACAAACACTTACATTAGAAATATTCCCTTACTTTGTTATTGTGACTCTAATTCTTAGATATGAACACACAATCTTTAAGAATTGTTCTCTTTATTAATTTTCAAGATGTACCTCTAAAATTCCATCCTTATATTTTGTCTCTCTGGTCTTTTGTGGAGTTAAGACCCATTAATCATATTTGATTAAATCAAACCATTAAGTGTCTTGTTTAATAAAGTTATTAAAGACAATAATAGCCAATTTCACAATGAATGTTCTTAGTTCACTCTTCAAGGCATATTTTATTTCTAAAAAAAAGTTAAGTTTGATTACTCAAAACATTTGACATAAACATATTTCATGGATTTTTGGCCTTCAAAGCAGCAAGCATTTATTTTTCTCCAACCCACCCATACTTAGCCAACCAATTTGTATCAATTTGAAATTTTATCTAAAATATACCACTACAAGTAGACATCTAAAGCTAGCCCAAGGTAAGCTATTATGTATCTCACACAAAGACCACTCTCGCATTTCACTATCTCTTGAATATATATTTATAATAACTTTGGTCCATAAAAATGGACCTAATGCAAACATTTAATATTTATGATTATATCATGGTTATGTCACTGACATTAATGTTTTTTACATTAACACATTTTCTAAGGAAAACCTCATTGGAAAATTTAAAGATATTTCTTCATATTAATGGATGGAATTCATAGTAAAGTAATTAGCATAGAAAAATGCATTTAAAATATGGGGATTATATCAAGTATCTACAAACATGGAACTATACAAATGTTGAGAAACATTGGTGGCAGTTGGTTGAGTAACCCTTGGATTTGACATTAATATCTTATGGTCATGTTGACGGTGTTGGATACTGCCAACATACAGGGGGTCTCCCCGATGTGAAGTCCCAATTAGACCTCACACTGTTTAGAGTAGGAGCCCCATCCGGAGTATCCACCCGGCCTTCATAACTTAAGGTTTTCCTTGGTTTCAATGGATAACATAAGAGAATATATACATAACCCTTGAACAAGCAAGTAAGTTGACATTGTGAAACACCAGTTGCAATTTGTAAAAGGAATCCTTCATGAGAGAGAGACAAGAGTGAATCTCTGGAAGGAAAGTAATAGTACTAACCTAAGAGAGGTACATGAGAGCAAAGAAAAACTCGTTAGTTATCTAGTGAAGTAGTTCACATAGACATAGCGATCATTAAAGAAAATACAACACACATTCAACATGATAAGTACCAAAGCAAATGAACTAGTCAAGTTCCTTTAGTACATTTGAAAATAACATATACCACAAACTTCCAAAGGATAGTCCTAAAAAAATACTCTTGAACTTTTATTTGACTTATTTGTCCACATGTGACTTTTCATATTCCACACATGACTCTTGGGCTTCCACACATTACATTTTATCCTTTGCTTGAAAATACATCACTCCATTCCACATGATGATGTGGCATGACACATGGACACACATGACATGATGATGACACAACTTGAAAATGATGACATGTTCTTCATAATGACGTGGCAACACCAAATTGTTCTCATTAATGCTTTGTCTTCAATCTTCGTGAGATATATGTTCATTAATTTATCTTCATGAAGGATCTACTTTGTTCTTCATCTTCACCCTCTAAAGGGTCTTGAATCAACATCGATACCTTCTAAGTTATCATGCAATGTCTTCATTCTATCTTGGTCCAAAATATGCTTCATCTCTTCAGGATGGTTCTTCTATGTGTTCCTTATATGCAAGTGCTTCCATACTTCTTCTCCTCACTATATTCCTTAAGGATCACCTTGTCATGTTGAGAAGATAATCCTGCCAATGAATATCACTCATGACAAGGAACAATTAGTCTTAAAATAATCTATCATATCCTTACCCATCTCATGGAATTAGTTGGTTATGATAGGCCTTTGTGAGGGTTGAAAGAGGAAGGCTTGATAAGGAAATCATAGGTCAACTCAACAATTGGTTGAGGGACTGTGCCATGTGCTATAAATAAGGAGCTCTTCAAGATCTAGCGCAGTGGACAAGCATAAGGAACATGGTTGATGAGCTTGTTGATTAAGACAACACCATGTGCTATGAATAAAGGAGAGGAATAAACTAATAGCGGAGTTTGACTTGACAAGGACTGAAAGGAGGCTTCCCTGAACCTTGTTACTGCACCATGCACTGAGATGAGAGAGGCTTGAGTAAGTGTTCAACGCAGAGAGGAAGAACAAGGAATAAGGTTGAAGAATTATTGCTTGTGATTATGTTGTGCATTGGGAGGAAGAGGTGGCTTAAAGGACAACGTAGTTTATTTCAACAAGGGCTTGTTGTCTATCGAGACTGCACTTTGAACTAGGAGAGACTAGACAAAACAAGACTTGAGCACAAAGAGGGACCACAAGGAATAGTGTAAGAAAGCCTGGGCCCTATTACTACATGTGCTGGGTTTAAAGGGGAGGCCTCTATGTCAGCGCAATTTGTTAATAATGGCTCGTTGTTCATCTCGAATGAAATTTTCCTTCTATGCTAGGGTAATTTATCCCATATATGGCTTATTTTTCATCTGGAATGCGCTTTTCACTGAGGGAGATAGCAAAAGGCTAGGTCACTTAATATAGGAAGGGTTTCACTGCATTGAGGGGAAGAGGAACCTTTTCCTTATGAAATTTGCTCTTCTAAGGGGATGGAAGAGGTCCTTGATGTCATCTAGAATTACTTTATGCACCATGCAAGGCACTGGTGATAAAAAATTAGTGCAGTGAGTCATCACAAGCAAGAAGGGTTAGGTGACCATAATTTTAAGTCTTCTTAATGTGTAGTCATTAGAGATGGCCTATAGAAGGACTTAGTGCACAAATATTGGAGAGAAAAGTACAAAAGTCTCGGAGAGGAGATAATACTAGCTCTCCAAAGCATAAGCCTCCAAAAGCCCTTTACTTGAGTTATGAGGTTTATTTTATACAGGAGGAATGACCTTTCATATCCCCATGACTCTTGGAATACCCTCATGACTCTTAGATTTCCAATGTGACCTCTAAACTGCTATAAGACTTTTGTACTTTTCCTAAAGAATATTTAACTTTTATTTGACTTATTTATCCACATGTTACTTTTCATATTCCATGACTCTTGGGCTTCCACACATTACATTTTGTCCTTTCCTTGAAAATACATCATTACGTTCCACGTGATGATGTGGCATGACACATGGACACGCATGTCATGATGATGTGGCATGGTACATGGACACCCATGTCATATTTATGACACAACTTGACAATGATGACATGTTTTTCATAATGAGGTGGCAATGCCAAGTTGTTCTCTTTGTTGCTTTTTCTTAAATCTTCATGAGATATTTTTTCAGTACTTTATCTTCATGAAGGATCTACTTTGTTCATCATCTTCACCCTCCAAAGGATTTTTGATCTACATCGGTACCTTTTGAGTTATCATGTAATGTCTTCATTATGTCTTGGTCCAAAATCTACTTTGTGTCTTCATGATGGTTCTTCTATGTGTTCCTTCTCTGCAATTGCTTCCTTGCTTCTTATCCTTACTATATTCCTTTAGGATCACCTTGTCATGTTGATAAGGTACTCCTACCAATGAATATCACTCAATGACAAGGAACAACCAGTCTTAAAATCATTTATCTTTTCCCTATGTAGCTCATTGAAGAAGTTGCTTATGATAGGCATGTGTGAAGGATGAAAGAGGAAGCAATGATGAAGGCACAATTAAACTCAATAGTGGTTGAAGGGAGCACCACTATTCATTGTTAATGCACTATGTACTATGAATAAGGGGATATTCAAGGTCCAGTGTAGTGGGAATGCACAAGGAACAAGGTTGATGACATTGTTGATTAAGATTGCATCATGCGCAATGAAGAAAAGAGAGGAAGGCACTTATAGCGCAGCTTGAATTGACAGGTACTAAAAGGAGGCTTCACCGAGCCTTGTTGTTGTGTCATGCACTGAGATGAAAGAGGCTTGAACAAGTGTTCAACACAGAGGAGGAGAAAAAGGAACACGGTTGAAGGCTTGTTGCTTGTGACTGTGTTGTGTGCTGGAAGGAAGAGGAAGCTTAAAGGACAATGTAGTTTACTTCAAAAAAGGATCATTATCTACTAATATTGTGCTCTATGCTGGGAGAGGCTAGAAAAAATAAGACTTGAGCACGTAAAGGGACCACAATGAATAGTGTAAGCAACATTGAGCCTTATTACTGTGCCATGCACTGGGTTTAGGGGGAGGCCTCTATTTCAGAGCATTTTTTGTTAACAAGGGCTCAATTTTTATCTAGAATGCACTTTTCCATCTATTTCGGTGTATTTTGGCCCAACATTGGTTGACTATTCATCTGGAATTCACTTTTCACTTAGGCAGATAACAAAAGGCTAGGTCACTTAATCTAGGAAGGGTTTCACTACATTGAGGGGGAGGGGAACCTTTAGCTTATGTAGATTGCTCTTGCAAGGGGATGGAAGAGGTCCTTGTTGTCAGATAGAAGTACTTTATGTGCCATGCAAGGAAGAGGTGATGAAAAATTAGTGAAACACAAGCAAGAAGGGTTAGGTGACCATACTTGGAACGCTTCTTAATGTGCATTCATTGGAGATGGATTTGAGAAGGACTTAGTGCAGAAGTCTTGAAGGGAAAATTTGCATCAATAAGGCCCATGAATAGGCTATGCTCACTTCCAGATAAGAGGACTGTTACATAGTAATTTGTCACCATTGGTCACCGTCCCTGTTACCCCTTTCCCGCACTTTGGAGGACTCATTCCGGGACTTGTGAGCAGTGACATAACTTGAAAACACTTGCATTATGTTCCCCTAAGTATGGACTTCATATGCCTTGAAGACATCTCCTACAAAATATCCTTAAAAAGTCCCCTTTTTCCATTAGCGTGGATCCACAGTGTATCACCCGCGCCAATGAAGGAAATTCTCCAAAGAGAGCGCGCTTATTGGCGCTCTGTCTCAGAGTATTACCCGCGCCAACCAAGTTTGGAAAAGTTTGTTCACAAACACACGCCCGAGAGTTTTTTCCTTTCGACTCATGTGGCTTTTAAGGGATAATGCCAATCTCGTGGAGGTCGAGAATCATCATCCACAATAGCTTTTCAAGGATAATGCTTATCCCATGAATGTCTGGATTCATTGTATCTCTTCCTCCTCCTCCATCTATAAAAGCTTGTTCTGGTGCATTTGACAAGCTAGTTTTGAGTATAGGGAGAATGATACTGTCAGAAGTCTGAGAGATTGTTGTTGAGTCTTCTTTTTATTCATAGTCAAAGAGAGAGAGAGGCTTGTTCCTGATCCCGACAAGCTTTGCAAGACATGTGTAGCTGATCACCCAGCCAAAGGAGGATTTGACGTCAGAACTTCGGTTGTATACTCCTTTGTTGATTATTAATAATAGATGACTATCATTATGGTTCCATTCTTGCTGTTCATTATAATGATGATTGAATTATATCTTTTCTGACCGATATATAATTGCATCTATTGGATTTTATGCTTGTATTCGTATCGTTCTTTGCATGTGCAGGTGTCCATTCACGAAGATCATGAGGATCGTGACCGGCCGGAGCAAAGGAACGGGAGCGTCAACTCTCCTACAACACTAGCGTTGGAATCCAAGTAGGTTCTCGTAATCCACCTTTAATTTGCAATTAGGAACCTGCATGATAGTATTGTTTGATTGTTGCTAGACCCATTTTGGGCTAGTGGGATCGCCTCTGTCCGTAGAGGGGATTTACCTCTCCAACAAGGACTAATGCCTTCATATCTTGCACTGGGTAGGAGGACCAAGAAGAGCTCCAAAATGATTAAGTGTGACATCAGTAGAGTAAAAAGGGGAAATGCATCTAAACAATACTCAAACATGGATCGCACACATGAAATCCATCAATGCAAGCCAGGGGAATGCATAGGACTCATGAAATTTAATCACACCTTGAGACGACAGAAAAACGACAGTGATTTCTAATTGTGACAGTTGAAATGCCACATTTCGACACTTGAACACAAGTTATGACACAAGGGTCGACTACGACCAAAATGTGTGCTAAGTTGTAGGGATGTGTCTAGCGCATATTATTCTTATATATAATACCATGTAATGCAGAAGAGTGCACCAGAGCTAACTGTAGTGATGTTCAAAGTTGCGACACATGAAAAATTGAAAACAGTTAGAAGCGATCTTTGTGACAGCAAGAAAACGCAAAAACGACACTTGCAAATGCTAAAGAAATTAGAAGGTACACATGCCAGAGAGAAGATAACATGAAAATGCTACTCATGAAATTGAAAGAAGCAAAAGTGAGAGTTGGGAAAACTCATTGAAATAGAAGTATGAATGCAACCATATTGAGGGAAATTGTCAACGGAAAGTGTGCACTGACTGTCGACATAGGTTTAACATTGCACATGCATTGTCTTGATGGACTACGATATGCCTATTCAAGCTTGCATAAAGGAAATGCACTTATGAATTCATCAAGGATTGAGAATGTGTGGGAAATTAAAATTCACATTTAGAATATGAGAATAAGGCTTAAATACTTAACACAACATCAATCGACAATGAAGTGACTGTTGGACACAGATTGTCATTGATGTCAATATGGCAATATTCAAGAGGAGCTATCGGAGCATATCGGAGCAAGAGGAGCCATCGGAGGAGCTATCGGAGCTATCGGAGCATATTGGAGCAAGAGGAGCCATCGGAGGAGCTATCGGAGCTATCAGAGCATATAGGAATTCATTTGATGGCGATCAAATGAACTACTAATATATACATGCCCAGACTTTCCATCAGAACGACGAGAGCATACACAGGAGCCATTTGACCTTCCAGATCAACGGTCCAGGAGACATGGGAATAGTGCGATGAGCTGTGAGCCGTCAGATCACTAATCCGGATCGACGGTCCCGATCTAATCGACGATCGGGAGATCGGAGGAGTGGAGCCTTTCGGGACTGCGAAGTGGAGAGCTCCGATATCCGGAGCCGAAGTCATATTAGAGAGCAGCCTAAAGGGAGATCAGGTCCGGTTTTGTATCGGCGGATGCATACAGATATAACTCGCGACGAGTGATCGCCGATCTCCGACGAATTACCATTGGGCGGAGGCGGATGCGATAAAATATAAACTGTGGTGCATTGCATATTGGGTCCGCGGAGAACTTGTATCATTTCGGAGGTAGCGATCAGCGAAATCGCCGAATCATCCGGAGCCTAAATTATATAGAGGATGGTTGAATGGGAGATCGGGTCCGCAAACCCGTTCTGTTATAACAATCCTACCGATACGAATTTGCCGATATGACGGATCCGAAACCGATATAGAAGGGAGTTAATGGGTCGATCGGGTCCGCTAAACCTTCGCGTTACAAATCCGCCGAAGCGAACCTGCCGATATCCCGGACCCGAATTCAATATAGAGACGGGAGTCTAAAAGGGCGTCGGGTCCGCACCTCGTCGGAGGTCAGGGCTTAAGGGTTTATTGAGACCGCCGAAATCCAGACCCGCCGAAATTTATAAAGGCGAAATTATAAAGATTTGGAATCCGAGCATTGGAAGTAGAGCGGGGATTATATGGCTTCCGTGTATTGATATATTATATGATATATGACCGCAGGGGTTAAGGCTTGCGGGCTTTAAAGCGCTCGGGTGGTGGCTTCCGATGGTTGATAAAACGCTCGGGTGGTGGCTTCCGATGGGTGATTAAAACGCTCGGGTGGTGGCTTCCGATGGGTGATTAAAACGCTCGGGTGGTGGCTTCCGATGGGTGATTAAAACGCTCGGGTGGTGGCTTCCGATGCGTGATTAAAATGCTCGGGTGGTGGCTTCCGATGGTTGATTAAAACGCTCAGGTGGTGGCTTCCGATGGGTGATTAAAAGCACCGATAAAGCCTGTAAGAAAAAAAAAGAAAGCAAAGAAATGGAAGCCGAAGTGTCAAGTGATCAAGTGAGGAGGAAGCCAAAGAGCCAGCACGTAAGAGGAAACGAATGGATAGGTGCATGGAGCATATAAAAGCAGCAAAAATAGAGAACTGTTGTGGTTGTTCGTGAACGGTATAACCTGAGCATGAGATAGTAAAAGCAGCAGAAGAAAAGGGGGCAGCAGAAGCAGTGGAAGCTGAAAAGAGTGCAGCAGCACACCAGTGTATACCAAAGAGGTTGGAGCCTCAGAATTGAACAGGATTGAAGTCCTTGGGAGTTGGTGCTCCTAAGTCCAAGATTGGTGTCTTGGCAAAATAGAGTTGGTGCTTAGGAGGTTGGAGCCTCACCAAAGTCCAAGTTGGAGCTTGGCAACCAATTGTGACAATCTATTTATTGTATTTATTTTACTGCACAGTTATATTAATAAAATCATTTATTCCTGCTGTTCATTTTGTGTTCTGAACATATATGTTTTAACTAGTAAAACAATAGTGAGAAAAAGAAATACTGATTCACCCCCCTCTCAATATTTCCAACAATTGGTATCAGAGCCGGCTTCTTCATTCTAGCCTAACAACTTGAAGAAGGATCAGCAACCATGATGAGAAATCATGAAGCATCAGGAAAACCTCCTCTGTTTGATGGCACTAACTTTGGGTTTTGGAAGAAAAGAATGACTTACTATTTAATGTCCCTTGGACCTGAAGTCTGGCATTTTTGTCAAACTGAATACCGAGCGACTTCCACTCTTCCAACAGACCAAGACGAGAGGAAAGCCTACATTGCAAATGCAAAAGCCATGAACTCTATCACCAGTGGAATCACTGATTCCGAGTTTACAAAAATCATGCACTGTAACTCTGCCAGAGAAATGTGGGAGAAGCTAGTTAGCTTGTACGATGGAGACTCAAAAGTCAAAAAGGCAAAGCTTCAAACTCACAGAAGACAATTTGAAAGTTTGAAGATGGAAGAGGAAGAAGATATTGCAACATACCTCCTCCGAGTAGCTGAAGTGGTAAATTCCCTGAAAGGATTGGACGAAAAGGTTGAAGAAAGTACTATTGTACAAAAGGTATTAAGGTCCCTTCCAAACAGATTTGACTCCAAAATAAGTGCTATAGAAGAATCAAAGGATCTTGACACCCTCAAAATGGATGAACTCCATGGAATTCTCATTGCCTATGAAATTAGGAAAGGTGGACCTAGCTCCAAAGATGCAGCATTCAAGGCCTCAAAGTCAAAGAAAGGGAAAGAAAGGAATGACTGTAGTGATGAGTCAGATGTGGAATCCAAATTGGCTCAATATGTACGAAAGCTGAAGAGAGGATCTAAGCTTAAAGGCAAGTATCCTCTTATCTGTTTTAAATGTGGTAAAATAGGTCATTATGCAGCAAAATGTCCTCATAAACAAGACAATGATGATGAAAGAAATTCTAAAAGAATGACATACAAAAAGAAAGGGTTCAATAAGAAAAACCTTCTCTCCAAGCAAGGTGAGTCTGATGAGGATGAGTTTATGGTCATAAAAAAGAAATCAGATGAGGAAAGTGATCATGATGAAAGCCAAGAAGCATTATTCATGGCACTCACAGATGATGATGACTCGGGGCCAGAAGGAAATGTGGATGAACTGTTAATAAGTGCCATTGAAGAGAACAAGAAACTGCGGAACAAAATTATCTCTGTCAAAGTGGAAAACGAGGAAATAAGAAGGAGAGAAGATCTCTTGGAAACAAAGCTTAAGGAAAAAGAAGAGACTTGTGAAGAATGTGAGGCCGAAGTAGTATCTCTGAGAAAGGAGTTGGAGCAAATTAAAAAGGGTTGTAAAAGCTCTCAAATACTTGATACTATTCTGAAAAATCAAAAACCTCAACATGATAAGTCTGGAATAGGTTTCAAGGGAGAATCCTCAAGCACTAAGAATAGTGCGAAAAGCTATGCCGATGCACTTTCCTGCAACCCAAAAGATGAAAAAGTATCTTATCAAAAGTGCATCCCAGATTCCAAGAATAAAGAAAGAGTTACTCCAAAGAAGAATGTGGAGTCGAATCATGGACACTACAGCAAATAAAAATCTGTACCCCACCAAGGGCCCATCAAAAATCCAAAGGACAAGGGAGGAGTAATTCTCAGAAAGGAAAGCGAATTAAACCGTGGTTACTTCAAAACCATATTTCTTGGACACTGTTTTCACTGTAAAAACTTCGGTCACCAAGCTAGACACTGTATGGCTCGCAGAAGTGAGAAGACAACACAAAAGGAGTGAGAACACCAGACAACATTTATGTTCTGAACAAGATTCAGGAAAACAAATGCTACTTGAGTCAGGCAGATGAGAGTTGGTTGTGGCACAAGAGACTTGGACATACCAGCTTCGAAAATCTGGTCAATATCAGCAAGATCAAAGCTGTACAAGACATCCCAAGGTTGTCCAAACCAAATCAAGCAGTGTGTGGTCCATGTCAACATGGAAAACAGACCAGAACCAGCCACAAGACAAAGGAACACTATACATCAAAGCCCTTGGAGATCATACATGCTGATGTGTGTGGGCCAACTAGAAATCAAGCACTCCAAGGAGAAAGGTACTTTGTATTATTTGTTGATGATTATACTAGAATGATGTGGATATATTTCATAAAGTATAAATCTAAAACTTTTGAGTGTTTTAAGAATCTAAAAGCCCTTGTAGAAAATGAAAAAGATTCAAAAATTAAGTGTCTCAGAACAGACCGAGGAGGAGAATTCACATCAAACGAGTTCAGAGAGTTCTGCAATATTCATGGAATTAGAAGGGAATACTCGGTTGCCAGAACACCTCAGCAAAATGGGGTAGTTGAAAGACGAAACCGAACTGTCCAAGAAATGGCAAGAACCATGCTGTTAGCAGCAAACCTACAACCTAAATTCTGGAGGGAAGCAGTAGGGACAACTGTCTATACATTGAATCGGACTCAATTGAGACCAAATTGTGACAAAACTCCTTATGAGCTATGGAAAGGGAGACCTGCTTCAGTGAAGTATTTCAAAATATTTGGAAGCAAGTGCTTCATAAAAATAAATGATGGTTCACCTGGAAAATTTGATTCTCGGGTTGATGAGGGGATATTTCTTGGATATTCTCCACGGAGCAAGGCTTACAAGTGCTACAATTTTCGACTGAAGAAAATAGTGGAAAGCATCGATGTAAAGGTTGATGAAGATCTTCCAGAAAAGGAAATTGAAGAACAAGAAGATGACTTTCTCATTGAAGAAGAAGAATCTAAAGAAGAAGAGATAGATGATGAAGAAGAAGAAGATGAAAGAGAACCACCTCATACCCCTTCAAAGATGAAGTATGTAGAAAGATATCATCCAGAAGAACAGATCATTGGCGATAAAGATGAAGGTGTGCAGACCAGAAGAAGGATAACAACCTCACCCAAGAGAAAAGCCATTGCCCTCCTATCTATGATAGAACCAGAAACATTCATAGAAGCAAGTAAGGATCCTCATTGGGTAAAAGCAATGGAAGAAGAAATGTCCCAAATTGAGAAGAACAAGACATGGGAGCTGGTACCTCGTCCAAAGGACAAAAACATAATAGGAACCAAATGGGTGTTCAAAAATAAAATGAATGAGGAAGGACAGGTTATCAGAAACAAGGCAAGACTTGTCTGCAAAGGCTATTCACAAATTGAAGGAGTTGAATTTGAGGAGACATTTGCACCAGTGGCCCGTATGGAAGCTATCAGGATGTTCTTAGCATTTTCTTGCTTGAAAGGATTCAAAATCTATCAAATGGATGTGAAATCAGCATTTCTAAATGGCGAACTCAAGGAGGAAGTCTACATGGAGTAGCCAGAAGGTTTTGATCTGACAGCAGGAAAGGACCTAGTCTGTAAGTTGAAAAAGGCTTTGTATGGGTTGAAACAAGCTCCTAGAGCTTGGTATGCAAGACTGGATAACTATCTCCAACAACAAGGCTTCAAAAAGGGAGTGGCTGGAAGCAATCTATACATAAAGACAGATCAAGGTAAGTTACTAGTTGCTCTTGTTTATGTCGATGATCTGATTTTTGCTAGTAATAATGATGAAATGAGCCATGAATTTTCTCAAAGCATGGCAAAAGAATTTGAGATGTCAATGATAGGTGAACTGTCCCACTTCCTTGGACTTCAAGTATCTCAAACCAGAGCAGGATTGTGTATATCTCAAGCCAAATATCTAAAAGACATGCTCAAAAAATATGGAATGGAGGACTGTGCACCCATGAGCACTCCCATGACCACAAACTGCAAACTGAGCAAAGATGATGACTCCCCTCTAGTAGATGCAACTCATTACAGGTCAACGATTGGATCCCTTCTATACTTAACAGCCACACGACCAGACATAATGCAAGCAGTAGGAATGGTGGGAAGATTTCAATCGGCTCCCAAACAATCTCATTTATTAGCTGTAAAAAGAATTCTCAGATATTTGAAGGGAACTTCTGATTTTGGTCTCTGGTACCCAAAGAGTTCAACATTGACTGTAACTGCATACACCGATGCTGATTGGGCTGGAAACATAGATGATCGGAAAAGTACTAGTGGGAATGCATTCTTCCTAGGAGACTGTTTGGTATCCTGGCTCAGCAAAAAACAATCATCCATATCATTATCCACAACCGAAGCCGAGTATATTGCTGCAGCAGACTGTTGTACTCAGATACTATGGATGAAGGAAGCGCTAAAGGATGTCAACATATGTACAGATCAACCAATTACTGTTTATTGTGACAACACTAGTGCTATCAGTCTCAGTAAAAATCCAGTGATGCACTCAAGAACCATACATATACCAATCAAGTATCATTTCCTCCGTGAGCAAGTAGCTGAACAAAACATCGCTCTGGAATATATAAGTACTAAGGAGCAGATCGCTGATATTTTCACTAAACCTCTTCCTCGGGAAGCATTCGAACACCTGCGACAAAAGATGGGGGTTATTTCTTTATCATTGCTCAAGTTTATTCATAAAGATGCAACAGGACAGGGGGAGCAACTTGACAGGGGGAGTTCGTATGCATTCCTTTGCCATTGATGTCAAAGGGGGAGAAAGCAGAAGAATATTGCCATCAATAACAAAGGGGGAGATTGTTGGACACAGATTGTCATTGATGTCAATATGGCAATATTCAAGAGGAGCTATCGGAGCATATCGGAGCAAGAGGAGCCATCGGAGGAGCTATCAGAGCTATCGGAGCATATCAGAGCAAGAGGAGCCATCGGAGGAGCTATCAGAGCTATCAGAGCATATAGGAATTCATTTGATGGCGATCAAATGAACTACTAATATATACATGCCCAGACTTTCAATCAGAACGACGAGAGCATACACAGGAGCCATTTGACCTTCCAGATCAACGGTCTAGGAGACATGGGAATAGTGCGATGAGCTGTGAGCCGTCAGATCACTAATCCGGATCGACAGTCCCGATCTAATCGGCGATCGGGAGATCGGAGGAGTGGAGCCTTTCGGGACTGCGAAGTGGAGAGTTTCGATATCCAGAGCCGAAGTCATATTAGAGAGCAGCCTAAAGGGAGATCGGGTCCGATTTTGTACCGGCGGATGCATACAGATATAACCCGCGACGAGCGATCGCCGATCGCTGACAAATTACCATTGGGCGGAGGCGGATGCGATAAAATATAAACTGTGGTGCATTTCATATCGGGTCCGCGGAGAACTTGTATCATTTCGGAGGTAGCGATCAGCGAAATCGCCGAATCATCCAGAGCCAAAATTATATAGAGGATGATTGAATGGGAGATCGGGTCCGCAAACCCGTTCTGTTATGACAATCCCACCGATACGAATCCGCCGATATGACGGATCCGAAACCGATATAGAAGGGAGTTAACGGGTCGATCGGGTCCGCTAAACCTTTGCGTTACAAATCCACCGAAGCGAACCTGCCGATATCCCGGACCCGAATTCAATATAGAGACGGGAGTCTAAAAGGGCGTTGGGTCCGCACCTCGTCGGAGGTCAGGGCTTAAGGGTTTATTGAGACCGCCGAAATCCGGACCCGCCGAAATTTATAAAGGCGAAATTATAAAGATTTGGAATCTGAGCATTGGAAGTAGAGCGGGGATTATATGGCTTCCGTGTATTGATATATTATATGATATATGACCGCAGGGGTTAAGGCTTGCGGGCTTTAAAGCGCTCGGGTGGTGGCTTCCGATGGTTGATAAAACGCTCGGGTGGTGGCTTCCGATGGGTGATTAAAACGCTCGGGTGGTGGCTTCCGATGGGTGATTAAAACGCTCGGGTGGTGGCTTCCGATGCGTGATTAAAACGCTCGGGTGGTGGCTTCCGATGGTTGATTAAAATGCTCAGGTGGTGGCTTCTGATGGGTGATTAAAAGCACCGATAAAGCCTGTAAGAAAAAAAAAGAAAACAAAGAAATGGAAGCCGAAGTGTCAAGCGATCAAGTGAGGAGGAAGCCAAAGAGCCAGCACGTAAGAGGAAACGAATGGACAGGGGCATGGAGCATATAAAAGCAGCAAAAACAGAGAACTGTTGTGGTTGTTCGTGAACGGTATAACCTGAGCATGAGATAGTAAAAGCAGCAGAAGAAAAGGGGGCAGCAGAAGCAGTGGAAGCTGAAAAGAGTGCAGCAGCACACCAGTGTATACCAAAGAGGTTGGAGCCTCAGAATTGAACAGGATTGAAGTCCTTGGGAGTTGGTGCTCCTAAGTCCAAGATTGGTGTCTTGGCAAAATAGAGTTGGTGCTCAGGAGGTTGGAGACTCACCAAAGTCCAAGTTGGAGCTTGGCAACCAATTGTGACAATCTATTTATTGTATTTATTTTACTGCACAGTTATATTAATAAAAGCATTTATTCCTGCTGTTCATTTTGTGTTCTGAACATATATGTTTTAACTAGTAAAACAATAGTGAGAAAAAGAAATACTGATTCACCCCCCTCTCAGTGTTTCCAACAGTGACAATAGACGACAGATTGTAAGATCCACAGTTGTTAAAATTGGCAACCAGGGCAAAACTTCATGTCGGTCATCTTATTCATGGCTAATAATATTTTTATTAGATTCCTCTCATCGATAAGTGTAGGATTGATATAAAGATCATCCAATTCCGATAAGTATTCATGGAGATATGAATTTATTTTGATTATGGAATTATTATCAAGCCGACCTACAACTCATGTAGGCTCAGAAGCCCAACGGTCGCATCTATTCACCCACCAACGTTGTGTATAAATATAAGAGGACTTTTCCTCATTTGGACTCACTCATCTCATCACATCTCTCTCTCTCTACTGCGCAGATATGAGTCTCTTCTCTACTGCGCTGAAATGGGTCTCTCTCTCTCACACATGTGAAGCCAAAAGCTGTTGAATTTGAAGCTGCAACTGCAGAAGTAAAGATTGACTTACGTGGCCTAGAAGATCTCCTCATCTGAACTGCACTGTAGGTTCATCTGAACCTCCTTTGAAAGCCGCAACTTTTGGTGGTGGAATGAAGTCAATCCGACGAACGGTTTGCAAGATATCGACTGCCCTAGTTTGAAGCCGGAAACTGCTGAAACTGAAGCTGCAACTGCAGAAGTAAATATTGACTTGCGTGGCCTAGAAGATCTCCTCATCTGAACTGTGCTGCAGGTTCATCTGAACCTCCTCTGGAAGCCGAAACTTTTGGTGGTGGAATGAAGTCAATCCGACTGTCGGTTTGTGAGATATGGTCTGCCCTAGTTTGATAATGAAGCCGCTAATGCTGATGCTACTGATCTAGGGTTTGCTACCGCTGATATGAATCAGATTTATTGTACTATTTCTCTCTGCTGAATTATTGAAGATAAAAGAAGATTTGATCAAAGGGTTTCCCCACACATTGTGGGGTTTGTCCCTGGCTAGCCGCCACATCTTGTGTCTCTTGTCTTGGCTTGTTTTCTGTCGATCGTTTAATGTTCTATCTGCACTTTACTTTATGTACATGTGATTTCTAATCGGTGGAATATAATAAGAAAAAGAAGTAAACTGTTATAAGCATAGAACATACCATAACTTAACATGGTATCAGAGCTGAGGTGAAGACAAAGCCCGAGCAAGAGCAAGAGCAATCATTGAAGAGAAGATTGGCAAGGCTATCCTAAAAGAACTATGGGGTCCTCAACACTCTTTCCTGCCGAAGACAAGCTCCGTGAGAAAGATGACTATCACGGATGGAAGATGTCTATCGATCTAACCCTTGAAGATCAAGGAGTACTGGACCATGTAAGAGGCAATATTGTTGAGCCTTCATCAAATGCATCTGCTGCTGCCTGGAACAAATGGAAAAATGGAGAAGTCAAAACAAAGAAGATCATCCGGGACTCTATCGACAAGTGCTTGGTGGCCTACATCTCTGATCTAGACACCTCCAAGGAAATCTACGACAGACTGGTGAGTTTATTTAAAGTTAATGATGCAAATCAAGTTTTGTTTCTTAGAAATAAGTTGAGGGAAATCAAGAAGGGTAAAGATGAAAGTATGCAAGCATACTTCTTAAGAATCACCGAGATCAAGAACGATCTCCTATCTATTGGGGAAATCATTACTGACAGAGAAATGGCACTCACAACTCTCGGAGGATTACCATCTTAATGGTATGTGTTTAGGACTACTCTTCTGAACAATAATGTAATTCCTAGTTTTGAGGAATTAATGGCTAGATGCATTCAAGAACAAACAAGGGTAGAAGAGCAAGAAATGCCCATGCCTAAAGGTCCTCCTACTACCTTTTCTTCTCATGCAAAGAAAAGAAATAATTCCGGGACTAAATCAAAAGGAAAAGCTGGACCTAAGGCTAGAAGAAAATGACGATGTTACATTTGCGATAAAGCAAGTCATTATGTATGAGATCATGAGCATCATGATGAATGAGACCATGGACATAAAGGGAAACATGAGATCATGGACATATAGGATAGAATGATGATGATGCACACTAGTTTGAGCAGCATTATGATGGATAAAATCATGGACATGGGCAGCATGATGATAATCATGATTAGAGAAGCATGGTACAGTATGCAGTGGTGCAACTCGAAATCCCTCTGATGGCAATCAAAGGAATGACAAATTCAACAACAAAGGTAAAAAGAATGCGGGAAATCAAGGAAGAGGGCAACCATTCAAGAAGGCTAGAAATTCTAGGTATGAATCTAACACTGTTGACAATAAGCAGGCTGAATATTATCTACCAGCTGCTCTATCTACCTCCGCTCCTTCGGACTCAATGGGAATTTGGCTCATTGATAGTGGTGCCTCTAGACACTTCACTAGTTACAAAGAAGTACTCTATAATCTGGCAGAGAAAGAAACTAACCTGGAAATTGTCCTTGGAGATGACATGAAATACCCAGTGAAAGGTGTAGGCAATGTTTCTCTTAAACTGAATCAAGGTAATACGATTCACTTACAAGATGTATTATATGTACTTGATCTCAAAAAGAACCTGGTATCCATATCGGCAATGGAAGACAAAGGCTATAAGGTAACCTTCGGCGATGGTAAGGTACGCATATGGAAAAATAATGTTAAAGATGCTTTCACTCTTGGGTTTCGAGTTGATTCTTTATATCAAGTCGGTGGAAGTCCGCTAGGTGTCATGTCTTGTGACACATCGCTTCAGTCTGAACTTTGGCATCGGAGGTTTGCCCACCTTCATTACAAAGCTCTACCCGATGTAAGACAGATGGTACCAGGGATGCCTGAATTCCAAGTAGAGAAAGAAGGTGTATGTCCGAGATGTGCCGAAGGAAAGCTCAAAAGGGGACCATTCCCTTCAAGTCAAAGCAAGACCTCTGATATATTACAACTAGTTCACTCAGACATATCAGGTATGATGCATGTGAACTCCTTGGGAGGATACTCATATTATCTCACTTTTACAGATGACCATTCTCGAAATACCTGGATATACTTCTTGAAAAAGAAGGATGAAGTGTTCCCTTGGTTCCGACACTTCAAAGCCCTAATCGAGAATCAAACCGAAAAGAAGATCAAGATCTTAAGAACTGACAATGGGACTGAATATGAATCTAATGAGTTCCATGATTTTTGTAAAGAGGCTGGCATCAAGAGGGAGACTACTACACCATATACTCCTGAACAAAATGGTGTGGCAGAAAGGAAGAACCGCACAATTATGGAAGCTGTCCGGGCCATGCTACATGATCAAAGTCTTCCTAAGTTTCTATGGGCTGAAGCTGCAAACAATGCCGTATATGTATAAAATCGATGCCCTCATCAAGCATTGGGTTCCAAGACTCCTGAAGAAAAATTCACTGGTAAGAAACCTGATGTTTCTCATTTTAAAATTTTTGGAAGCCCTGTATACTTTCATGTGCCGAAAGAGAAAAGAAATAAATTGGGAGCATCTGGAAAGAAGGGAATTTTCGTGGGCTATGGTGAAAATACTAAAGGCTATAGAATATATGTAGCCGGTCAAAGGGAAGTCATAATTAGTCATGATGTCACCTTTGACGAAGATATGGCTCTCAGCAAGGTGATCAATCTTCCGACTTTGAGGAGCTCTCAAGAAGCCGACACCAGGGAACCGAAAGAAAAGGATGATGAATCAATGCCTGATGTAGAAGAACCCATGGATCCGATTGATCCTCCTCCATATGAGCCTTCCTCTTCTAGGAAGAGGCCTTCATGGCTTAAGGGGTTACTTGATGATGCTGAAGGACATGCTGCACCCCGAGGAACCTTTCGTGAAAGTAAGAAACCTAATAGGTATCAAGGATACCTGACCATCATGAGCACGATCATACAAAATGAGCCTTCGTCATTCTCAGATGCCGTCAAGCATCAAGTATGGAAGGATGCTATGACCGAAGAATATGAGTCTATCATAAAGAATGATGTTTGGGAAGTAGTTCCCAGAGCCCAGGACAAGACTATTGTTACTTCCAAATGGCTTTACAAGATAAAGCATGCAGCAGATGGAAGCACGAAAAAGTATAAGGCTCGTTTTGTTGCTCGAGGTTTCTCCCAAAAGGAAGGTATAGACTATGATGAGATATTTGCACCTGTTGCCAGATATACGACCATCCGCTCGATCATAGCCCTTGCCGCTTCACAAGGATGGAACCTACATCAGATGGATGTCAAGACTGCGTTCTTGCATGGCTCGATCAAAGAAGAGGTCTACGTGGAGCAACCCGAAGGATTTGAGATTTATGATCGAAAATCTCATGTATGCAGGTTGAAGAAAGATCTATATGGGCTAAAGCAAGCACCCCGAGCATGGTATGAGAGGATCGATAGCTACTTGATGAAGCTGGGATTCACTAGGAGTGAAGCCGATCCTAACCTTTACTTTAAGGTTGAAGATGACAAGCCTCTCATACTGGTGTTGTATGTGGATGACCTCTTTCTAACAGGTGCAGACCCTCTCATTCACAAATGTAAGAGGGAGCTAGCCTCTGAATTTGAAATGAAAGACCTAGGACTGATGCACTACTTCCTAGGACTTGAAGTGTGGCAAAAGCCAGGAGAAATTTTCCTATCTCAAGGAAAATATGTGGTGAAGATATTGGAAATATTCGGAATGGTGGACTGCAAGCCTGTAACTACTCCGATGGAGCTTGACTTCAAGAAGTTAAGCGGTAGTGCTACTAGACCTGTTTTACGAAATGCTACCGACTATCGGCAACTCGTCGGAGCATTAATGTTCTTAGTGAACTCCCGTCCAGATATATGCTTTGCAGTCAACACATTGAGCCAGCATATGGTTGAACCCCACCACATACACTGGATTGGTGCCAAGAATCTGTTGAGATATCTTCGTGGCACTATCACTTATGGGTTAAGATACATTGCCAAAGATGTGAGACTATTTGGATACACAGATGCTGACTGGGCAGGCAATGCGGAGGACCGTAAGAGAACTTCTGGGTGTTGTTTCTCCTTGGGATCTGCTTCGATATCCTGGATGAGCAAGAAACAAAAGTCGGTGGCTTTGAGCACCGCCGAAGCAGAGTATATTGCTGCTAGCATGGCTTCTTGTGAGGCAGTTTGGTTGCGAAAGCTCTTCAGTGAGTTGTTTGGATTCACATTGGATACCACTGTGATCCTTTGTGACAACCAAAGTGGGATTCGTTTGTCAGAGAATCCCGTATTCCATGATCGCTCCAAGCATATTGATATCAGATACCATTATATTCGAGATATGGTACAACGGGGATCTATAAGGCTCCATCATATCGGTACAGATGAACACGTCGCCGACATTCTGACAAAACCCCTTGGGAAAGTAAAATTTCTGACTTTCCGTGAACAACTTGGAGTTGTTCAAAGACCCTCCAATGAGGGTCATGTATGATGCATTGAGCTCTGAGAGCTCCAGGGGGGTGCGGGGTGCTTCTTGGAGCAGCATATGACCACAGGATTATTCACTATCCCCTGGTGGTATACATGTACACCCCGTGGCGACATTGTAGCAAGATTGATGTGATCTCCTGTGAGGCCTGGATTGATGTGTTCTCCATGGCAACCTGGATTGATGTGTTCTCCATGGAAATTGTAGCAGGATTGATGTGTTCTCCTGTGAGGCCTGGATTGATGTGTTCTCCATGGAAATTGTAGCAGGATTGATGTGTTCTCCTGTGAGGACAGGATTGATTAGTTCTCCTGTCGAGGCATCCTAACCATGCAGTCTCGGACTCATGGGAAGTACCTCTCATCTGATCAATGAGCAGGGAAATGAAGTTAGGGACCATAGTAGTACCAATGGACGCATCGTTGTAACTACCGTACTCCCTACGCTAGGATGACGTCCATTGATCTGGGATCAATGATACTGGTCTGGGACCAGTGGTAGGAGTTGTACCATACTATGACGCTGACCTCGGGTCGGTTGAGACTGGTCTGGGATCAGTGGTACTTACTCTGAGACTGACTTTGAGTCAGTGGAGGATGATATTGGTCTGGGACCATTGGACTTGTACTCACTATGACGCTGACTTTGGGTTGGTTGAGACTGGTCTGGGACCAGTGGTACATACTCTGAGACTGACTTTGAGTCAGTATGATACATCCTAGATCATTTCTTCTTCTTCATAATTCAGACAAAAGCAGAGTAGAACAGAACAATGCAAGAGCAGAGCAGAACAGAACAAAACAGTACAGATCAGTGCAGGGCAGAACAAGACATAGCAGAACAGGAAAAATAGAGCAGAGCAGGGCAAGGGTCAGGCTGTACAAGGCAGTGCATTTGATGGATGAATAGTAACGACCGATAGACAGATTGCAGATGAAGTTCTCCATGGTTGAGAGGGAGTGTTAAAATTGGCAACCAAGGCAAAACTTCATGTGGGTCATCTTATTCATGGCTAATAATATTTTTATTAGATTCCTCTCGTCGAGAGGTGTAGGATTGATATAAAGATCATCCAATTCCGATAAGTATTCATGGAGATATGAATTTATTTTGATTATGGAATTATTATCAAGCCGACCTACAACTCATGTAGGCTCAGAAGCCCAACAGTCGCATCTATTCACCCACCAACGTTGTGTATAAATATAAGAGGACTTTTCCTCATTTGGACTCACTCATCTCATCACATCTCTCTCTCTCTACTGCGCAGATATGAGTCTCTTCTCTACTGCGCTGAAATGGGTCTCTCTCTCTCACACATGTGAAGCCGGAAGCTGTTGAATTTGAAGCTGCAACTGCAGAAGTAAAGATTGACTTGCGTGGCCTAGAAGATCTCCTCATCTGAACTGCGCTGTAGGTTCATCTGAACCTCCTTTGAAAGCTGCAACTTTTGGTGGTGGAATGAAGTCAATCCGACGAACGGTTTGCAAGATATCGACTGCCCTAGTTTGAAGCCGGAAACTGCTGAAATTGAAGCTGCAACTGCAGAAGTAAAGATTGACTTGCGTGGCCTAGAAGATCTCCTCATATGAACTGCGTTGTAGGTTCATCTGAACCTCCTCTGGAAGCCGAAACTTTTGGTGGTGGAATGAAGTCAATCCGACTGTCGGTTTGTGAGATATGGTCTGCCCTAGTTTGATAATGAAGCCGCTAATGCTGATGCTACTGATCTAGGGTTTGCTACTGCTGATATGAATCAGATTTATTGTACTATTTCTCTCTGCTGAATTATTGAAGATAAAAGAAGATTTGATCAAAGGGTTTCCCCACACATTGTGGGGTTTGTCCCTGGCTAGCCGCCACATCTTGTGTCTCTTGTCTTGGCTTATTTTCTGTCGATCGTTTAATGTTCTATCTGCACTTTACTTTATGTACATGTGATTGCTAATCGGTGAAATATAATAAGAAAAAGAAGTAAACTGTTATAAGCATAGAACATACCATAAATTAACAACAGTAGGCTCCAAAATTCAAGTGTAGGAGGGTGTTGATCATAGCGTCAACATGTCACATAATACCAAAGTTCACATATTAATGCTTTATATTACAATTTGATGTTTACCCTATCAGTGCCCCCCTTAAACAAGAGATCAAATAAAATAATAAAGCTTTCAATCATTGAATTGTTTACACTTTCCATTATCTTAGATCTGTTAATCTTAGCATCTTGGGAGAAATTGCCTAGCCCACATTTAATTATGAGAAATAATTTGAAGTGATTAAATAAATTTAGAATATATATATATATATATATATATGTATATCTATATATATATATATATAGATATATTAATATATTACGATCAGCTTCAATCCAATGGAGGGAAAAATATTATTTGAATTTAAATTCCCTCTAAGAATTCCAGGTTAGCTTCATGTCGACTCCCCTCAAATGTCGTGACCCTTCACAGAAACAACAATATACCCCATTTTATTGATATCCAAAGGAAAATTTTATGGCTCTCATGAATCTGATATTTTCGGATACATTAAGGGTTATGGTTTGTGAAAATTTTCAAGGGTTTTGGCAACATGATTATATTCTCGTGACTGCTCTATTCTCGCTTTGTTATAAATCTCCTACACTTGCTCTGGCTCAGCACTAGACATTCGCACAACTTGATTATGATATGGTACAAGACTTTATGATGCTCTATCTCAAGACTAGATACCCTAGGACTCTCGTAAGACTATGTTATAGGATTCTTGCAAGGCTACTATCTACAATTATATACTCTCGATGCTTTATAATCTCGCTTTGGAATCTTACATTCATCATATTGGTTATAGTCTCGCACAATCTCACATTTGACATAGCATCGACACATAATATATGTCTCTCGCTCCTCTACATTGATACATGGTGGTATGGTGTCTAGTCAATTTAATGTCTTAAATTGCTCTACATAAATTATCAATCCCGGTATCGTAAACTGATGAAGTGTGGTGCACTATATGTGCTTAGTTAACCTCTTTCTTACTTCGTTGTTTTATAGTTTATGTTCAACTCTTCCTAATTCTCTGCTTTCAACATATAGTACTATGTTAAGCATGATTAAGAAGTAGTCAGAAATAAGTCCAAAAAGTAATCAAGCTCTAAGGTGACAAGTAAGAAAAACCACTTTAAAGACCAGTTATAATGTTCAACTCTTCCTAACTCCCTGCTTCAAAATATAGTACTATGTTAAACACGATTAAGAAGTAGTTAGAAATAAGTCTAGAAAGTAATCAAACTTTAAACTTGCAAAGAAAGAGCTTGAAAGAAATAACTTGAAATGAAACTGACAGCAAAGAACTTGAAATGACTTGAAAGTAAATGACCACATTCTAATGGCATTAGTCTCTATTCATATTGTTGCAAATAAAAGAAAATAAGAAAATCACTTTTAAAACCAAAGATAAAGATTATCTCTCTCTAACTCGATGCTTCAAACACATGTACTGTGTAAAGCACGGAAAGAAAGTAGCTTAAGTTGAATTAGAAAAGTGATTAAAAATGAGAAAATCTACTTTAAAGACTAGTGATAACGTTTTGCTCTTTCTAACTCTCTACTTCAGCCATATGTACTATGCAAAGTATGATTAGAAAGTAGTGAAAGAATAGTCTAAAAAGCACTCAAAGCCAGCTGCAAGTTAGTGGTATTCTGATCTTAAAAGATAACAATTTATGATAGAAGATCATTCATGTGTTAGCAGCTCTTTGAGAAATAAGATTAAAAATCAGCTATAAAAACAAAGTAAAAAGGGCAACACTATGAATAAGACAACTGCAACTACCATTAGATATTAAAGCAAATACAACACACACAATCCCGGGAGAAAATAAAATGCAATAATTCAAACTGTACAAGGCAGGGGCCCCCTTCTACCTATGAAATCAAAGCATACTTAAAATTGCATGAATGAAAATCTAATCTACCTTACATTCTACAAAGCAATATTTACAAAATGAAATCTAATCTACTTACGTCCTAATATGCTCCATGACATCTACTTCACATCTCCTTCCATGTTGAGAACATCAAAGCTTTATTCAATTTCTTCAAAATTGCAAAGTACAACAAAGCTCTCCAAAGAGAGACTAAAGAGACTAAAAGAGACTAAAAAGACTAACTAATGAAGGAGAGAGACCTCCTATTTATACAAAAAGATGAGAGCCATCTCATTAATGATAATCCATGAATCTCTCCCTCTACCTCTAGAGTCCTAATCAAAATAGGAACTGAAAAGACACATGTCTTTTAGAGTTACAATACAATTAGGAGATGTGACACATATCCTCATGATCCCATGATTCTTTCCAACCAAATTCGAATTTGGCCTTAGAGTGCCACATAAGGGTCTTCTAGAAGTCTCCTTTCAACCTACACATGTCAACAAACTCAACCCATTTGTTAGGTATAAGCATATGCACATTATTTTCTAATGTTTAACCACAAATTCACTTAAAAGGCTTAGAAATAATAAATATTGGAAAAACATAAAGGTAGCCCAATGATAATGAAAGTGGGATGAATGTGGTGACATAGTAGTGAAATGGAGGTGATATAATGGACATAATAGTGAAAGTGTAATGGAAATGAATGACATTTTCAAGACTCAACATACCCCCCAACTGAAGCTATTGCATGTCCTCATGCAACATATATTACATTGACTCTTTTGATCCTTGAGCTTTGGCTTAACTTTGCATGATATCATTTGATAACTTCATATTTCTGCAAAGTGTTTTACTTGAATTGCAACATGGTTGGTTCTTGTGTTACAACCATTTTTTTTTTTTTTTTTGCCTTCTATTTTGATCTTTGAACTTTGCATAATGATATTTTGATTATTGTTGCAAAGTATATCTTTATTGGATTGCATGATGGTTGGTTCTTGTGTGACAACCATGATTTTGTTTGTATCCAATTTATCCTTTAAGCACTTTTTCAAAAGCCATTGTATGCTCATAATAGCAATGTAATAATTAATATATGTTGGAAGTATGTGAGCTCTTGAATATGTTATGGACATGGAAAGATATGAATATGAATGTATTCCCCCCCCCAACTGATGGTATTGGCAATTTTATGAAATGAGGAAGAGAAATGTTTTTCCAACAAGTATCATTCTAGCTTTTTATGGAATTCTATGGTTAAAAGTTAGAAAATGCCGTACCTTCACTTACCCTTTGGAATGGATGAGTTGTATGTGTGTGGTGGCTGAAAACTTCTGATCATATTCTTCTTCAAGTGGCTGAACAAGAGGAGTCATGGATAGAGAGATAAGATGGCTTTTTATTGCTTTTACTAAAACTTGCTGAATCTGCTCCAAAATGCTGAAAATAATAGTCTTCATGTCTTCAAAACTCATTGGCACAATTCCTACTATGTGAAAATATGTTCTGATGTCGAACATAGTAGGAAATTGTTGGCTTAGTGGCCATTAATGGATGCCACTAGTCAACACGAGAACTCTCACCATTGATGACAATGAGAGTCAAGATGCCCAAACACATCTTGCTAGGTACGAATGAATTTGCTGATGTCGAGTCACCTAGAAGATCTAACGAACAAGGGACATTAATGTATTCCCATTGTTTGTCAGCATGAGGACTTGCCATTAAGGCATGCAAGTCTCAAGGTGTTTTTACAAAGAACTTAGACTCAAAGGACTATGGACTCAATAATTTGCATTGAAGCAGGGCTTATTTGCGGAATGAAAATGACAAGGAATGGAAAATGAAAATGGAAAATGGCAATGGAGAACATAAATGACAATGGGCAATAAGCATGTGAATGAGCCTTTTGCTTTTATTGGTGGGTTATGAATGGACAAAAAGAGATGGAAAGTGTATGTGAATGAAAATGGAAAATATGGAGTGGAATGAGGTGAATGGTTTATTATGAAGTATGGATGTGATGGATGGATGTGATGGAGACAATAGTATCTGAAAGTTTTTTTTTTTTCAAGTGTTTGGATCTGATTTTGCATCAGCATATTTCCTCTTTGCTGCTTAATCATCCTCTTATGAAACAAATTGGTCTCTTAGAGAGACATCATTCCCTTGTAGTCATTTGTCCTTCCTCCTGGAACCTGCAAAAAAAACTAATACTTCTTCTGCAATGGAATGTAAGATTATCAAAGGAGAGAGGTGGCCAATCTCTCTAGTTATGATATTTACACACAAAACTAGGAATTTGTATTAATGAAACAAGTTCTCAAAGGAAAAATCAAAAGAATTTATACCTGCTTTGGAATTAGTGCCTCAAGTTGATGTTGCTTCTTTTCAGCAATTTATTTCATTATTTGCCATTTCAAACTCTAATGATATATTTCTCATTGTATAGATCTTGTTGAGATCTTTCCAATGGTACTTAAATCATCGAAATCTGATTTTGTATGAGAAAGATAGGTTGATTTGAACAATGAGGTTTTTCTGGCTGCGGAATTGAGGAACAGCTCTGTAGCTAAAAATCTTGAATAAAAAGTTAGCCATTCAATTTCATTATCAGTCCAAAATTAATCAATACCTTCAGAAAAGTGAGAAAATAACTTGTTCATTTCATTGATTCAAAATTATTATTTTTTTCTTGACATGCATCGACTTAGTGTGGCGACTCAGTGTGGCGACTTTGTTATAACACCCAATTTGACTTCCCTTTGACCGGGGTCTTTTTCAGCAAATTTGACCGAATGAATAGGACACCATCCATGTACTAACATTTCCCTAGCTACCCATGTGACCTACTTTGCCTGATGACACCTACAACCTAGAGTTTAACAAAACAGCTGCGGGATCACTAAATGGCTGTGGAATCACTAAATGGCTGCGGGATTGCAGAGTGTAGAAAATACTGTGAAATGGAGTGGCTGTGTGCGAACAAACTAAGCAATTTCTCCATCTCAAACTTCGGCTGAAAAATGGAACTGTGGAGTTTGAAACAGAGCTGCGAGGTTTAAAACATTATGGTCATCAAAGGGGAAGCAAGCAACTATCATATCCTTTATCCTCGGATGCTTCTTTGTTGAAAAGAGAACTCCATTATGATCAGATACTGTAATAGATGGTCGAACCTAGTAAGGGCATTTATGAAGACGGAATCCCCAAAGTATACATCTCCTACCAGGTTGAACTTCACCATTGGAATATGTGAGAACTCGTTCAAAATATTTTACATGGTGAATTTGGCTTGGAAGAACAAGACCCTTGCCATCTATACACCGTTTCTGGTTGTAATAAGCAATGGATTATTCAGCAGTGGGGTAGAATTTGAGGTAAAGAAGACTCGATATCATGAGCCCTGTTCTAACCATGCCAGCTTTTCAATGAACAACTACTACATTCTCAATATCTTCCTTCAGCCATGAGTACGCACTTTGACAAAATGATACTATAAGTTGAATTGGAGGGCAAGAGACGTGGTACAGGTGACGTGGTGGAGGTGAAAGAGTGAAAGAGTTTTGCGGAGATCTTGGTGAAGAAGAGCCGTAGTATGATAGGTTTCTTCTTAATGTACAGCCGTAGTATGATAGGTCTCTTCTTAATGTACAGCCGTAGTATGATAAGTCTCTTCTTAATGTACAGCCGTAGTATGATTATGAGACCGTTATGAGGATCTGAGGTACTATGAAACAGCACATAGATGACTCTTATTTGTATTTCTCCTCCTCAGGCACGCACATTAAATTGCTGCTGTTTATTTAATTAAAACTCTGTTTTTTTTTCACGCGGCACTCAAAAATACACTCCAAAGAACCGTGAATTTCTCCCAGACCGCCACAAATTTTCCCAAACGATTTCTGGGTTATCTAATTAACCCACCTGGCAAAAAAACCCATGTTTTATTTTTTTGAAATTCGCTACCATTTGGGCAAATCGAGTGTGTAAAGTTTGACGTTTTTCTGCTGTTTGCGTTTTTCTCTGAGTTAATGTTTTCTGTTCTGCACTTTTGATGAATTGCTGCGTTCGGCTTTTTGGGAGAATAGGCTAAGACCAAGGCGCATATCCCTCATGAAGACTCAGCAACTGGATCTCAGTTATCTGCTTTCTAGTGTTGGACGACTAAAATGGAGTTTACCGCTTTGGATTCTGTTGATATTTCCTCCATTTTTTCTCGGCGCTTACGAGCTTTCTCAGCTTCAAGCTGCTGCTCAAGTCGTTTCAGTCTCCAGCAAGTTTCTTTCTTGTGCACCAACCATGACTGTTGCCTCTCCTCCAATTCTCTGCAACATAGACATTTCTTGTATAATATTCTTGTTTTGGTCTGCTGTACCAGAATTGCTGCCAAGATCCATAGAGGGAGTTTCTACGTGTGAATTCCCTCTGTATAATTTTTCTTTTGCAGCTTCAGAACTCCCACTTATATTACTCAGTGTTCTGGTATTTTTCAACCATGATGAGCTGGCAGAAGGTGTGTTGGATACCACTGGAGTGCTTGAAGATGGTGAAAGGGAAAGTGTCACAGACGGAGACGAAGAGCATGTGGGGCTGGACTTTAAAACCCTAGGAGAAGACTTGGGGGAGCAGATTACTAAGCCGTTGATCAGCAAATGGTTCTTCAATCAGAAGTTACCAATTCCCTCTAGGTTTCCATTAGTAACAGAGAGAAAGAGGGAGAAGAAAGGCAAGCAAACACTTCAAGAAAAACATGCTAAAACCAAGACTTTGACTGAGGTCCTAGGCTGGTTTTTCATCGATCTGAGCTGGATGACTAGGATAGGATCCATGTCAGGACAATTCTGGAGATGCCCATGTGGTCGGTTTTTTCATTAGATGCCTGTAACCTGTTAAACCTTGAAACAGCTGCGGGATTGTCAGATAGCTGCGGGATCAGGGCAGTTTCTGCAACTAAGTTGCAAAACCTTATTTGAACAAGATACAGTGTTTTGAAGACCACTACAAAGCATAACCAGACAATTTTGGACAATTTGAACCTATCAAAGCACTTGAATTTTATTTTTTCATTTTTATTTTTTCATTTTTATTTTTATTGAATCAATTGAAGTGATGAAGTTTATTTTGTCTCCTATTTATATATATATTTTTTTAACAATTCTTTTTCTGATCCTCCAGATCACACAGAGTGCAGGAGGAGAGCATACTCAAGAATTATTATTTTGTCTTTTTTTACTTATCCTTTTTCTGATCCTCTAGATCACACAAAGTGCAGGAGGAGAGCATACTCAAGGATTATTAATTTTTTTTTCAGATGTAAGAAATAAGGTCTCCTAATTACACTTCCCCGGCAACGGCGCCAAAATGTCTAGTCAATTTAATGTCTTAAATTGCTCTACATAAATTATCAATCCGGGTATCGTAAACTGATGAAGTGTGGTGCACTATATGTGCTTAGTTAACCTCTTTCTTACTTCGTTGTTGTATAGTTTATGTTCAACTCTTCCTAATTCTCTGCTTTCAACATATAGTACTATGTTAAGCATGATTAAGAAGTAGTCAGAAATAAGTCCAAAAAATAATCAAGCTCTAAGGTGACAAGTAAGAAAAACCACTTTAAAGACCAGTTATAATGTTCAACTCTTCCTAACTCCCTGCTTCAACATATAGTACTATGTTAAACACGATTAAGAAGTAGTTAGAAATAAGTCTAGAAAGTAATCAAACTTTAAACTTGCAAAGAAAGAGCTTGAAAGAAATAACTTGAAATGAAACTGACAGCAAAGAACTTGAAATGACTTGAAAGTAAATGACCACATTCTAATGGCATTAGTCTCTATTCATATTGTTGCAAATAAAAGAAAATAAGAAAATCACTTTTAAAACCAAAGATAAAGATTATCTCTCTCTAACTCGCTGCTTCAAACACATGTACTGTGTAAAGCACGGAAAGAAAGTAGCTTAAGTTGAATTAGAAAAGTGATTAAAAATGAGAAAATCTACTTTAAAGACTAGTGATAACGTTTTGCTCTTTCTAACTCTCTACTTCAGCCATATGTACTATGCAAAGTATGATTAGAAAGTAGTGAAAGAATAGTCTAAAAAGCACTCAAAGCCAGCTGCAAGTTAGTGGTATTCTGATCTTAAAAGATAACAATTTATGATAGAAGATCATTCATGTGTTAGCAGCTCTTTGAGAAATAAGATTAAAAATCAGCTATAAAAACAAAGTAAAAAGGGCAGCACTATGAATAAGACAACTGCAACTACCATTAGATATTAAAGCAAATACAACACACACAATCCCGGGAGAAAATAAAATGCAATAATTCAAACTGTACAAGGCAGGGGCCCCCTTCTACCTATGAAATCAAAGCATACTTAAAATTGCATGAATGAAAATCTAATCTACCTTACATTCTACAAAGCAATATTTACAAAATGAAATCTAATCTACTTACGTCCTAATATGCTCCATGACATCTACTTCACATCTCCTTCCATGTTGAGAACATCAAAGCTTTATTCAATTTCTTCAAAAGTGCAAAGTACAACAAAGCTCTCCAAAGAGAGACTAAAAAGAGACTAAAGAGACTAAAAGAGACTAAAAAGACTAAAAAGACTAACTAATGAAGGAGAGAGACCTCCTATTTATACAAAAAGATGAGAGCCATCTCATTAATGATAATCCATGAATCTCTCCCTCTACCTCTAGAGTCCTAATCAAAATAGGAACTGAAAAGACACATGTCTTTTAGAGTTACAATACAATTAGGAGATGTGACACATATCCTCATGATCCCATGATTCTTTCCAACCAAATTCGAATTTGGCCTTAGAGTGCCACATAAGGGTCTTCTAGAAGTCTCCTTTCAACCTACACATGTCAACAAACTCAACCCATTTGTTAGGTATAAGCATATGCACATTATTTTCTAATGTTTAACCACAAATTCACTTAAAAGGCTTAGAAATAATAAATATTGGAAAAACATAAAGGTAGCCCAATGATAATGAAAGTGGGATGAATGTGGTGACATAGTAGTGAAATGGAGGTGAAATGGAGGTGATATAATGGACATAATAGTGAAAGTGTAATGGAAATGAATGACATTTTCAAGACTCAACATATGGCATGATCCTCTGCAATATGTATGGCATCAAAACTTTGTCTTGAATATATATATATATATATATATATATATATATATATATATATACACCATGGCTCTTGCATCGCATGTATTCTATCTAAGAAATCCTAGACCATGACGGAATGGTGTCATCTCATGTTGACTTGGAAGGTTTTGATAATTATCCATATCCTTTGGAGGATGAAGATGAATAATAAAGTAAATATCCATCATGAAGAAGTCAAAATCATAATAGCAAGGAGAAGAGCTCAGCATTGATGAAATGAAATCTTAGGTCACTGTTTCCAAGTCATGGCTTCTTAAAGTGTCATCAGAAATTCATATGTGTCAATGTATTTTTCCACATCACTTATAGAATGTAATTATGTAATTTTCAAAAATGAGAAGATGTAAAATGTGTTGAAGCCCAAGGGTCCCACATGGAATGTGAAAATTCACTACAAAGTTCTAAAGTCATGTAGAAGCTCAAAGGACATATAAGAATTTAAAAAGTCATAATATGAGCTCAAGAGTCATGAGGGAGGTCAAGAGTCACATGGGAGGTGGAGAGTCACTTCGTTTGTTATAAATACACCCTCATAGCTCAAGAAAATTGACTTTGGACTTTTCACCTTGGTTTCTCTAGCTTGGCATAGGAGATAAGATCTTTATTTGAAGGAGCAAGTAGTGGCTTAATGCTCCACTATTAGGACTAGTGTGGAAGCATTGTAATTGTGTATCTTGAGACTTTCACTTAATATATTAATCTCTCATAGGTGGTGCACTTTCATGCATATGTTGTGGATGACTGCGAGACTATTATTTCATTGTTTGCAGCGTATGTTTATGTTAACACATTCTAATGAAAATGAACTATTTCGTTGGCTTTGGTATGCATCTTATTGAATGTGTGTTGTTACTTTCTTTTATGATCGTTGTTATCTTGTGAACTATTTTGCAGATTAATCAACGATTCTTTCATGTTCTTTTGTGTTTCTTTTAGGATAGTACTACTACTTTTCTTATAGAGGCACACGTTTTCTTTTTCCTTCCATGCAAGTGATCTAAACTTAAATAGGAATGCAACAAATTATAGATATAACCATAAATATAGAGATGCAACAGAAATAACACTTCATTGCATTAATATCTTAATACTGAAATATGCTTACAAACATAATGGAAATAAACTAGCTTGAGCGATGGTAACTTATCTTTGAGAATAAATGTGGCACTCATAGAGGAAAATGAAAGTCCAAGAATGCTCCTAGATATAGTCCCATTGTGTAGATCTTTTCATTCTGAATCTACTACAATTTGAATGGGCTAAAATGGACTTCGGATGCATAAGTTATCGCAGAAAGAAGATTGCCTTTGTCCTTTGAAAAAGGAGGCATTTCTCCTAAAAATTAGCCTAAAAGGCTTTATAAAGGAAAATCGCATCAGAATGGTTGAGCAAAGGACCTAAAGCAGAGGCGGAAGGAACCTCTGACTACGACCTCCGACTTATCGCATCGAAGGTAGGCCTTCGCCTGATGTCGGGACCCTGGGCTATGCGATATGCGATTGCAGATCAGCGTTGGCGGATCGGTGTCAGCGTATGCCATAAGGGAAGGACCCCCGGGCCAGTACAACATGCGATTGCCAATTATCGGTATCGGTGGATCGACATCGGCGTATGGCATATGAAAAGACCTGGGCCGTAGCAGATGCAATATGTGATAAAGCGATCTGTGACGTGTGATCTCAGTCGTCGGATCAGAAAAGAGATCAACGGCCAGGATTTAATCGGTGATCCCTGATAATAGGGCCAATGCAATTGCGATAGCGATAAGCAATAAAAGGCCGGACCCGACAGGATTATAGACCCGATTCTATAATTTTTGAAGTCCGGGAATTTGGATTTTTCAATGTATTCCCGTGTATTTGGGGTTTTGGCCTATCCACCTATGCGATGCGATATGCGACTAATGGCAGAACCAATAGGGTTTATAGGGGTGATTTAATGGAATTTGAAGTTCGAATTTCATGCCCGATAGTGTATTTTTCGGAAAATCTTTGTGTATTGGAATTTTTGTCCATTTTCGGGTTTTTGCCTGGAAAAAGGCCCTGATCCCTTTGTAATAGCTCCTGATCACTGTGCCACGCTGCAAGTAGGCATTTTGCATACAATGATGCGTTTGGGAATGTGCAGAGCCACAGAGCCACAAAGCCAGATGGCTAGTCAAAGAGACAGAGAGTAGAGAAGCTGCAGAGCCGCAGAGGGATGATTACACGCAGAGAAACGGTTGGGGAAGCTGCAGAGCTGGAAAAATGCCTCAAAGGAGTCAGAGAGCTCAATTGACGAGGTCGCTGAAGATTGTTGTAGCTAACACGTAGAGAGATGGAGGTCATTGAAGGAGAGTTGTTAACTGAGAGAGAGCGAAAATCCAAAGACCACGTTTGATTGGAAGCAAAGCTGCTAAAGGTCGTTGGAATGTTGCAAAAGGTCACTTAGAGGTCGAGCGAACCATTGAGGCACACAAAGGCCAAGAGAGAGCTCAGAGAAGCTAGAGTCGAGAGCCAGAGCCAGAGCTAGAGCCAAAAAGCCGAGAGCTTCAGAGCCAAGGATGAGATGGCGTCCTAAGCCCATTGTGTTCTGTGTAAACCAATGGAGTTGAGCATGGAGCTTGTAAAAGAACTACTGCCATAATCCCAGAGAGCCTAGTCGAGTTGACTAGAGCTCAAGGAGACGTAGCCCAAGAGTTTTGGGTGAACTCCAAATTAATATTGTTGTTATGTGTGTTGTTTTATTGTTGCATCTTGCTGCTATGCGTGTGTTGCTTATTTGCTGCTTTACTTACTGTCATATGTATTTTATACCAGCATAAGCAAGTGAACTTACAACACATAACAATTTTAAAACAAATATATGCATACACCTAGGTTCAAGCAGATTATTAATTCCGCAATTGGTTAATCACTAGAACTTGGGAATATATATATCTAAGCTTTGAAAGTGGGAGAGGTTCTTGTAAGTTAGACAAGAAGCCTTTAGTGCCCCATTTTTAGATCAGGTGGTATCAGAGCCTGAGATTGATTAACCACGCCTTCAAGAAGGTGATATCAAAGCTGGTTATACTGGAGCAAGTGGTATCAAATCAGAATGCTTGTTTGGGTAGTCAAGGATTGATTGTCCGATTGATTGTATGCTCGCTGCAGACTGACTATTGTTTGAGTTTGCAGAGGTGAAGGGAAAGATAATTATAGCTCAATCCAGGAAGGACAAGAAGGAAGAAGGGCTGAAGGCATTCTTCTATCCCAAGGGACCTCAAGGCAATCCTTGAAGCACAAGAAGTTTGTTGCAAAAGGTTACTGAATAAGCTCTTTATTAATCTTGTTTGAAGTTCTTTTGTTCATTGGCATAAAGACAACTTCTACAAGTGTATCCTAAAATTCCTCCTTCATCACAAGACTCTTTGATGGAGACATGAAGCAAGACTTGTTCATCATGATGGATAAGGTGAGAGAAATGTATGAGGATGGAAGGAAGAGCAACATACTTAGAGAGCAGTTGAATTCCGTGGAGGGAGAGAAGCAGATTCTTTCTGACAAATTGCAAGAAATGGAGAGGCAACTTCGTATTGCAAATATGAACCTGAAAAGGATGCATGAGTTGGAGTCACAGCTCTTTGTTGCCAAAGAAGCCTTGGTCAAGTATTAGCTTGAAGAAGAGGTAAACCATTCCAGTTTTTCTTCAAATTCTTCTAAGAATGCTTATATTGGTTCTTTTGAAAACATACCAAAGGCATAGGTTCCAAGCTAATGTCCAAGATGGGCTATGAAGGAAAAGGCTTGGGTAAGCATGCACAAGGTATTTTTGAACCAATAATGGTTGAGGAAAGGCCTAAGTATTTGGGTCTTGGCTATGGACAACCTTATGGAGAAAGTTCCAAAGCTGCCATGAAGACCATTGAAACAGCTCCAAGAAGGAGTTTCATTTCAGGTCTTCTACCCCAAGATTGTGAAGATTGTATTCTTGGGGAATGCAATGGTGTGAAGAATACCTAGCAGAAAGAAGGTGTATATAAGCATACACTTGAACTAGAGATTTGTGGAAACCCTGACAGCCTTGAAGAGATTGATGGTGTTCCAAAGGGAGCTACTTCTTCGTTCAGCTCACCTCCTCATGAAGGTAAAAGAGGTGGAAGAGAAAGGTATAAATCTGGTTCTTATCATATTCCTTTTGATTATGTTCAGCATGATAAATTTCCACATAAGCATGGGAAAAGAATTGCATGTTCCTTTTGTGGTTTGGATAACCATAATGTTTCTAGATGTTGGAAGAGAATGGCCACATACAAGAAAATTTTGAAGGAAAAGAAGCAAGAAGCCAAAGTTCCATTGGACAAGGCAAATCATGTTTTCAAGAGGATGCACATGTGTTGCACTTACTGCCATAAGCAAGGGCAACTTGCTAAAAGGTGTTGGACTCTGAATCCAGCAATGCTTCCACAAAAGCTGAAGAAGGTAGAAAGAGAAGATGGCAAAAATGAAAAGGAAGATTCCATGAATGATGTGTCTCAAGATGATTCATATGTTGATGCTGATGTGCAGACAAAGAAAAGACCTTTGGAATGGATTGGTAAGAAATGGTTAGAGTTATTAGCCAATTGAAGATTGCATATCTTTTGATATAAGGCATATGTTTGCATTTCTTTGTCGATGGAATGCAAATTGTAGGTTTTTACCAAGATGATGAATGGAAAAAGGTTGAGTAGGAGACTCACTTTGTTGCTGCAACATTATGTTCATTTCAGCTTCGAAAGTACATTGTGCTTAAATGAAAGTTGAAGGATGAACTGCATGCATGAGAATGATATGCATGAACACAGGGATTTTGATGATTTCCTTGTATTTGAACATGTATGTGTAATTAACTTGAAGGGTTGATTGCTTTGTTGTAACATGCATGCAATATTGACTTGGGAAAAGTTGTGGTAGCGATAAGCGATAAAAGGCTGGACCCGACGGGATTATAGACCCAATTCTATAATTTTTGAAGTCCGGGAATTCAGATTTTTCAATGTATTCCTGTGTATTTGGGGTTTTGGCCTATCCACCTATGCGATGCGATATGCAACTAATGGCAATCCCGATAAGGTTTATAGGGGAAATTTAATGGAATTTGAATTCCGGATTTCACGCTCGATAGTGTATTTTTTGGAAAATATCTGTGTATTGGAATTTTTGTCCATTTTTGGGTTTTTCTTGGAAAAAGGCACCAATCCCTTTGTAACAACTCCTAATCACCGTGCCATGCTGCAAGCAAGCATTTTGCAGACAATGATGTGTTTGGGAATGTGCAGAGCCATAGAGCCACAGAGCCAGATGGCCAGTCGAAGAGACAGAGAGCAGAGAAGCCACAGAGCCGCAGAGGGATGATTACATGCAGAGAAACGGCTGGGGAAGCCACAGAGCCGGAAAAATGCCTCAAAGGAGTCAGAGAGCTCAATTGACGAGGTCATGGAAGATTGTTGTAGCTAACACGTAGAGAGCTAGAGGTCGTTGAAGGAGAGTTGTTAGCTGAGAGAGAGTGAAAAGCCAGAGAGCACGATTGACTGGCAGCAAAGCTGCTAAAGGTCAATGGAAAGTTGCAAAAGGTCACTTGGAGGTCAAGCGAACCATTAATGCACATAAAGGCTGAGAGAGAGCTCAGAGAAACCAGAGCCAAGAGCCAGAGTTAGAGCTAGAAAGTCGAGACCTTTAGAGCTAGGGATGAGATGGTGTTCTAAGCCCATTGTGTTTTGTGTAAATCAGTGGAGTTGAGCGTGGAGCTTGTAAAAGAACTACTGCCATAATCCCAGAGAGCCTAGTTGAGTTAACTAGAGCTCAAGGAGATGTAGCCCAAGAGTTTTGGGTGAACTCAAAATTAATATTGTTGTTATGTGTCTTGTTTTATTGCTGCATCTTGCTGTTGTGCGTGTGTTGCTTATTTACTGCTTTACTTACTGTCATATGTATTTTATACCAACATAAGCAAGTGAACTTACAGCACATAATGGTTTTAAAATAAATATAAGCACACACCTAGGTTCAAGCACATTATTAATTCTGCAATTGGTTAATCACTAGATCTTGGGAATATATATATATCTAAGCTTTGAAAGTGGGAGAGGTTCTTGTAAGTTAGACAAGAAGCCTTTAGTGCCCCATTTTTAGATCAGTTACAATGGGCCTCAAGGGCCTATTTATTATTGAATAATAATGGAAAACCCTAAAAAACCAAAACCCTAACCCTAGGAGATGGAACGCAAGAGTTTGTGGGCCCCGTTGGGGTTATTTGAGCAGCAAACTTATCGGGGCCGTAACTTGGTCATATTATCTCTGTTTGGCACGTATGATACCTTGTTGGAAAGGTAACCCTGAGTACTATGGTATTTATAGCAGGCTCCTACATATTGCTATGAGCCTATTGCAAGCCTAAAAAAATGTCGTTCAAGGGGTCAAAATTGGTCCGGAAGTTCACGACCTGAAAAACTATTATAATTAGTAAATTGGGAAATAAACAAGGAAACAGATGAAACTAACTGGAAGTCTAGGTGGAATAGGTGGGTGGCCACCAATATCCACTTGGATCAGTCCTCCCTCCTTAGGAAGCAATGGTCCCCATTGCATTCAGAGCCTTCATGAGCAGAGGAAATTTTTGTTGAACTTGGTCCCTGGTGAACCACTTGCCCTGTTGAAGGAGTTGGCCTGCTTTGACAACTCAATATAGTTGGATCCTCTGTTTTCGAGTGTTCTTGATATATGTATCCATGATTTGATCAGTTATGACTTGTTGCATGCATTTTGGGTTCAACTCTGTTGGTGTGATTTGTTCTGCAATGTCGGATGTGTCCAACAATGGTGGTAAGTATGGCCGAAGACGGTCTGCATTGAACATTGGTTGCATACCAAGGAACAGTGGAATGATGAGCTTGAATAAATCCCCCCCGCAGCCTTGGTGATGGTGTATGGTCCATATCATAGTGGGTGAAGTTTGCGGTGGGGTCCAGCGAGGTGCTGCTTTTGCAAATGTAGCCAAACTTTGTTGCCCACCTGGAACTTGTGCAAAACCCAATGTTGATTATGGCATTGCTTGTACTTAGCATTAGCTCTATACAATATATCATGGACCTGTTGGCAAATGTTTTAAATGATCTCCATGAAGTTGTTAGCCCTGTCAACTTCGGAATGGACGCGAGTCGAATCTTCCTGAGTAGCTGCAAATGGTATGGACACATCAATGGGACATAATGGATGAAATCCCAGCCCTACTTGAAAGGGGTTGTGGTCTGTTGAGTTGTGGAGAGTTATGTTGTAGATGTGTTTGACGTAGGGGAGGATTTCATCCCATGTGTGTCGATTCTTCGAGTTGTACATGCGTAGAATGTGTATGATCATCCTATTGACAACCTCTATTTAGCCATCATTTTGGGGATGGAAAGTTGTGCACTTAGTAATTTTAGTATCTAGCATCGACCAGAGACTTGACCAAAATGAACTTAAAAATCTGCTATCCCGATATGAGACAATGGACTGTGGGATCCTGAAGTGTACCCACACTCTCTCAAAGAAGACTTTAGTAGTGGCCTTTGTTGTGATACTCTTCTTACAGGGCGCCATAATGGCCATCTCAGAGAATATGTCGATGACCATGAAAATGCAGTCATCGTCATGCTTATAAGAAGGAAGGCCCGACATGTAATCCATGGACATGGATTCTTTTATGCTCTTAACATGCAAGACGATACCAGAATACCAAATATGCGAAGAAATATACCCAGAACATAGAACAAGAGCAATAACAGCAAGTATTTTATTATTCAAAAAGCAAAGTTGACTTGCCTCTTCGAGGGGGAAACCTCCAATAGAGCTGATCTCGATTACAAAATAAGACACGATGCTCCTCGCAGGGAGTCTCTATCCTTTATATAGGATTCATACATGCAATACCATGGGGCAATACCATGGTTCTTATTAATGCCATCTATCTAATACCATGGCCCATTTGCAACTAATTGTGGTCCCATCATTAAATGCGGGTTAACCAATTACAATTATTAATATGGGCTTTATTGACTCTTTACTTAACTATAACTATGACTTGATCCTATTACATAAATAAGGGCGTTAGGGTGGGACCCTAACATGCCCTCCCCCATAAGAATAGCCTTGTCCTCAAGGCTGAAGCTGCGAAAACTGCTGAAGAATAGTGGCTGGTTCCCAGGTTGCATCCTCCGGAGAGGTGTCTTTCCACTTGATGAGGACTTCCTTGATCATGTGGCCACGCTGGTGCCGTTCTCGTGTGTCAGGACCTATTCAGGTTGGAGCTAGATTGACCCTTCTTCATCCAGTTCAAGTAGACTGGTTTGAATTCTGCAATTATTCCCATTCACTTTCTTGAGGCATGAGACATGGAAAACTGGATGGATTTTTGCAGTGGGTGGCAAAGCTAGCTTGTAGGCCACTTCTCCAATGCACTAAAGTACTTGATACGGTCCGTAGTATTTTGGAGATAGTTTCTGACAACCCTTGTCTTTGAGTGATGTTTGCTTATATGGTTGCAGCCTCAAAAATACCTGATCCCCTTCTTGAAACTGGTGTTCTGAGCGATGCTGATCTACCTGTTGCTTCATGTGGTTTTGAGCTTGATGAAGATTCTCTCTAAGATGGGCGAGCATGGTTGTGCGGTTCTGTAGGAGTTGATCCACTGCTTGTACCTTTGAGCACCCCTTGATATAAGAAGTAGGGGAAGGAGGGAGTTGACCATAAACTGCTTCATATGGATTCATTTTGGTGGTGGCATGATAGTTGGTGCTATACCACCATTTAGCTAGAGGTAACCACTGTACCGAGAGATGTTGCTTTTCTGAAGTGAAACACCTAAGGTAGGTTTCCAGACATTTGTTGACTGCTTCAATTTGACCATCAGTTTGTGGATGATAGGAAGTACTGAGTTTTAGTTGGGTACCTTGTAGTCTGAAGAGTTCCTGCCAAAAATTACTGGTGAAGACCGGGTCACGATTAGACACAATGGAAGTGGGCATGCCATGCAATTTGAAGATCTGATCCATGAAAGGTTGAGCGACCAAAGTCGGTGTAAAAGGGTGGGGTAGGGCACAAAAATGAGCATACTTAGAAATTCTGTCCACAACCACCATGATGTTTGACTTGTTTCCTGACTTTGGAAGGCCTGTAATGAAATCCATAGAAACCTCCGTCCATATTGATGCCAGGATGGGCAATGGTTGTAATGTGCCTAGTGCTTTGACTGTCTCTCCTTTGTGGTGCTGACAGACGTCACATTCTGCTACAAAAGTAAGAATGTCCTTTTTCATGCCTGTCCAAAAAATGATCTTCGAGTGCGAGCATACGTCTTTTGAAAGCCTGAATGTCCTACAGTGGGGGATGAGTGCAACTCTGCCAAAATGCGGCTTTTGAGGGTGGATGTTGGTGATATTACGACTCTGTCCTTGTAGCGAAGAATCTCATCCTGCCACGAGTAGCCCTTAGTGGAATTTGGATTTGCCTGCAATTGAGTAATGAGTTGGGAGAGCCAGGGATGTGAAAACCATTCCCTGCGAGCCTCTTCAATCCATTCTGGAATGGGAAGGGAAATTGCGAGTAGGGTACTTTCCTCCTCAAATTGGTGAGATAATGCATCTGCTACAATATTTTTGTGCCCTTTCTTGTAAATTATCTCATAATCATATCCCAACATTTTGGCGAGCCATTTATTTTGTTGTGGTGAGGATAGGCGTTGCTCCAAAAAATATTTAAGGCTTTGATGGTCTGTGCGGATTTGGAAGCGTCGCCCCAATAAGTAAGGTCACCAGGTATCTATTGCATGTAAGATGGCCATCATCTCCTTCTCATAGGTATATTGTCCCAGATTATTCCCACTTAGTTGTTGGCTTGTGAAGGCCAAGGGTCGACCTTCCTGCATTAAGACCACCCCAATACCCGTACTCGAAGCATCACATTCAATGACAAAAGATTTGGTGAAGTTAGGTAGTGCTAAGACTGGAGTGGAGCACATGGCATTTTTGAGAGCTGTAAAGGCTTGTTGTGCTTCATCATTCCAGAGGAATGAATTTTTCTTAAGGATTTGAGTGAGGGGCCTCGCAATGCGACCATAATTGTGGACAAATTTGTGATAGTAGCCCGTGAGACCCAAAAATCCTCTCAGGCTCTTCAAGGTCTTAGGTTGAGGCCAATCCTGCATTGTCTGGATCTTTTTTAGGTCCACCCTGACACCTTCACGCCCCACAATGTGGCCCAAATACTCAACTTCTTCCATGCCAAAAGAACACTTGGACATCTTAACAAATAATTTATGCTCGCGGAGCAGTTGCAAGAGCAGATCTACATGCTGAAGATGTGCGGCCCAAGTGCGACTATAGATGAGGATGTCATCGAAGAAAACAAGGACAAATTTTATGAGATATGGTTTGAGTAGATGGTTCATAAGGCTTTGAAAAGTATATGGGGCATTACAAAGACCGAATGGCATGACTAGGAACTCATAATGGCCTTCATGAGTTCTGAAAGCAGTCTTTGGAATGTCAACTTCTTTCATGCGAATTTGGTGGTAGCCTGAGTGAAGATCAAGCTTAGTGAAGAATTGAGCCCCATTTAGTTCATCCAACAAATCATCAACAACCGGGATGGGAAATTCATCTTTGAATGTCAACTTATTGAGGGCCCTGAAGTCTGGACACATATGCCACTCCCCATCTTTCTTGAGCACCATGACCACCAGTGATGAATAAGGATTAATGCTGGGATGAATGACGCCTGCTTCCAAAAGTTCCTTGATTATTTTTTCTATTTCATTCTTTTGGGCGAACAGATATCTATATGGGCACACATTTGGTGGTTGGGCCCCTCGGACCAACGTGATGCTATAATCATGTTCCCCTCTCGAGGGTGGAAGCTCATGAGGCTTGTCAAAGACTGGAAAATGGTTATTTAAGATCTGTTGCATCTTAGGATGAATCATAAAAGAACCGGGTTCGAAGATCTGGATGGCATGAAATTGAGCTATAACTCCATGATGGCCCTTTTTTAACAATTTTTCCATCTAATGTGAGCTGATGATAGAGGGAGCTCCCGCCTGGAGTCCGCGGAGGGTATGTGTGTGGTTGTTCTGCTTAAAGCTCATATATAACTCCTGGAAATCCATTGTGATTGGGCCAAGTGTGTGAAGCCATTCAGCACCTAGGACAATGTCGCACCCTCCCATGTGTATGGCAAACATGTGGGTCTTTAACTGATAATCCCCCATTTGAAGTTTGACATTTTCACAGCGGCCTTCACATTTCATTGTTCCCCCATCAGCAATTTGGACTTGGAAGTTAGAAACTGCTCGTACAAAACAATGCACTGCTTCCACGACTCTTTGATGGATAAAATTATGTGTACTTCCACTATCAATCAAGACTACTACTGGGCGATGCTTAATAAAACCTCTAATTTTGAGAGTTTGAGGCGAAGAAATCCCTGCCAAAGCATGCAGCGAAATAATTGGTTCTTTAGGTACATTGTCCTTCTAGTTGTCCTCTTCTTCCTCCTCTGGTTCCTTAAGTGGTGGGGCTTCCTCCGATGAGCTGTGATCAATAGCATCAATTTGAAAAAGTTTGGGCTCCTTGCATTTATGTCTGGGGGAGTATTTTTCATCACAGTAGTAACATAATCCCTGCTTCCTTCTTTCCGGCATTTCTGCAGGTGACACCTTTTGAACCTTGAGTGTTTGGGTAGTGTTATGAGCCTGTGGGGGGCAACCCTTGGCGGTGAAATTTGGGCGATTGGACTAGGCTGTCAACGCACGTTCTACTTCACGAGCTATCTTGCAAGCCTCCAGCCATGAGGGAGGGTGGTGCAGTTAGACGTGAGCTTGTATGGCCTCTTTAGGACCACTGATAAAACATTCCGTGTAGAACTCATCTTGTAGACCTAAAGTGTGGAAAGCTAAGGCTTCAAAGGCTGTAATATATTCATCCACTGTTCCAGTCTATCGGAGATTAGTGAGACGACCCAAAAAAGCAGATTCATGGTCAAAGCGATCCATAAGAGCTATTTTTGAATGTGTCCCAAGTCAAGGGCCTTCCATAGCAACGTTGATGCCATTGCCACCATTTCCATCTTTCATTGTCCAAGTACATGATCTCCACACTAAGCTGAGTGGAATTATCTAGGATGTAATTCAGATTGAAATATTGCTCCATTTGTGCTATCCATGCTGCCGGGTGAGAGCCATCAAATTTATGCATGTCCAGCTTGGGTGGTTGCGGATGGGATTGTTGGTGGGTGCCCTAGAGGTGAACAGAGTGGCTAGACTCACCCTCACTGTGTCCATTGCCAATATATGCCTCTTCACGGGCTTTCGCCTTGCCCATAGAGAGTGCTGTAGTTATTTTCGTCAGCTGCTCTTGGATGTCTTTCAAGGATGCTTCAAGGTTGTCCATCCTTTCATTCGCCATAGCTTGATTTCTAGTTTGTACCATGCACCGAGCCGATTTACTTGAAATTTGGGACCGCCCGACTTTTTTTTTTTTGCACTAACAATTGAATGGTACCACCTTGCTCAGCTCGTCGTCCCGATTCTTATGGGATAAGTCACCAATAAGCACCCCGGGGGGTCTCAAATGATTGTTGTTGTGGATCTAATGGATCTAATATATCGGAATGGTTGTTCTGATAAATCTGAACGACATAACTGATTGTTGTTGCTGCTGCAAAACCCCACTTGTGAGCTCTGATCTGGCAGAGATTATGCGTGATCCCATGAGAGAGAAGGGAACTAGGGTCTCCAGGAGTGTCAGGTGATACAGATTGCAATATACATAAGGGTCTGATAGTAGTACTCGGCCAAATTTTTCAGGGCACTAACCAAGGAGGATCAACCGTACCCTTAGTCGTACAACCCGACTACCCTATCGTACGGGCAAGTAATCTCTCCGAGTGTTGTTCTCAGTGTACTGTAGCAGCAAGATGGCCGACGGTTTATCTATGGTGAGGTTTCAAGGGAGCTAGGGGGCTTCCGATATACCCAGAAGGTACTTGGAAGACAGTCCATACGCGGTTATGTCTAATGCACTACTACTCGAAGGGGTACCACAAGGGTTACAAGGGAGTCCAACAAGCGTGACCTCTTGTATTTCCTGCATGCATTCCTTCCCAAATCCACAGGTTTATGCGCTCAATGATAGATCCCGTGGTTTAAAGACGCCGGAACACGTCTCTAGCCAAAAACAAATTGCTAAAAAATGGAGATCCCACCGGCCCTGGAAAGCGCTTTGATACCACTTGTTATGCTCTTAACCTGCAAGATGATGCCAGAATACCAAATATGTGAAGAAATATACCCAGAACATAGAACAAGAGCAATAACGATAAGTATTTTATTATTCAGAAAGCAATGTTCACTTGCCTCTTCGAGGGGGCAACCTCCAATAGAGCTGAGCTCGATTACAAAATAAGACACGATGCTCCTCGTAGGGAGTCTCTATCATTTATATAGGATTCATACATGCAATACCATGGGGCAATACCATGGTTCTTATTAATACCATCTATCTAATACCATGGCCCATTTGCAACTAATTGTGGTCCCGTCATTAAATGTGGGTTAACCACTTACAATTATTAATATGGGCTTTATTGACTCTCTACTTAACTATAACTATGACTCGATCCTATTACATAAATAAGGGGGTTAGGGTGGGACCCTAACATATTCCCAAGCTCCACTAGGAGTAGGAAGAGGAGTATATAGGCCTTTCTTCTTGATGGTTGGTTTGGAAATGGCATAGGTAGTGCAATATTTAATGTACCTCCCAACATCGTGACAAAGGTTCGACCAATAAAAATATTTATATGGTATTTCCATTGTTTTCTCTACCCCGAAATATCCAGCAATCCGACTATAGTGTGCCTCCCAAATAATATTGGCACACTCACTTGAAGGAACACAGATGTATCCCAGGTGGCATAACAGTGCATCCTGAAGGTGAAAAATTGGTTCTTACCTTCCAGGAGTGTCTGGTATGTTCTATCGAATTCTAGATCGCTCTTGTAAAGATGCGGCCATCTCGAAGTCTCATTCCCACAGGAGTCAAGCACAGTGATCAGTGCCATGAATGGTGGTCAGCTAAGGTAGTATGCAACATTATTGGTGCTTACCTTCTTGTACTTATTGTTCAAATGGAATTGTTGCAGGGATGTGGACCATTTCTGATGGCGACCATTTTGCAACTTCCCTTGTGTCTCTATGAACTACAAGGGTCTGTGTTCTATGTGGATGATTGTTTCCTTCCACAGAATGTAATGCTTCCATTGACGACAGACCTACTCAATGGAATATATTTCTTTATTGTAAGCGGGATACTTTCAGGCTTTGTCTAAAATTTTCTCACTATGGTAAGCCATTGGATGCCCCTACTGAGTAAGAACTACAACAATATCATAGTCGGAGGTGTCTATCTCAATCTCAAATGGTTGTTGCAGGTCTAGTAATGTGAGCACTGGTGCAGAGCAGAGACGGTGCTTCAAATTGGAAAACTCCTTCTGTTGGTTTTCAGAGAAAAAAATATATGTTTTCGCTCCGCCCTTGGTGACTTGAATTAAAGGCCAAGTGATATGAGAGAACCCCAACATGAACCTATGGTAGAAATTGGAAAGACCTAGAAAGTTGCGGAGCTTTGCTAGAGTGGTTGGGTTGGCCAATCCTGAATGACTTGTATCTTGGCTGGGTCCACATGCACACTCTTCTCATCAATGATGTACCCTAGATATTGAACCTGGGTCATGCCAAAAGTGCATTTCTCTAAATTAGCACACAACTTGTGTTGTCGCAGGGTTTGAAGGACCTATCGAATATGGTGGAGGTTCTCTTCCCAACTCTAGCTGAAGATAAAGATGCCATCTAAATACACCACCACGAATGCATTAGAGAAGGGTCACAAGATGTCATCCATCAATCTCATGAAGTTTTCAGGGGGATTCGCCAATCTGAAAGGCATGACCAACCATTCAAAAAGGACCTCCCTAGATTTGAAGTTAGTCTTCCACACATCGAAAGGTTCGATAGGCACTTGGTGATAACCAGACTTCAAGTCAATCTTGCTTAAATATTTGCCACCCTTGAGCTGGTCCAGAAGGTTGTCAATCCATGGGATTGGGTACCTATTCTTGACAGTGATCTTGTTCAACACCCGATAGTCAATACAGAGTCTCCAGGTCCCATCCTTCTTCTGTATCGATACAATTGGGCTCCCACAGGGTGATGAACTTGGCCTGAAGTTCCCTTTCTACAATAGCTCCTAATCTTCCTCTTGATCTCATCGTTCTATAGAACAGAGCATTGATAGATCAGACCATTGGGTAGCGGCGCACCTGGGGTCAGATTGATAGAGTGCTTGACCTAACAATGTAGAGGTACCCCTGTAGGTAATGTCCCTGTACTCCTCCACGACCTTGTCCATCTGTTGCTACTGTGCAAAGGAGACTTGTCTGGAAGTCGTGAGCACAACCATCTTCTTGCCCTGAGGGAGAATCATAAGGAAAACAAAGTTCCTGGTTTGGGAAATGATCTTACCGCATTTCTTTGTAGTGATCAAAGAGATGGCAGCAAACAAGGCTACCTCTGATATCATGTACAACTTATTTCCCAAAGTAATCATCACAAAGCAAGGTCTAGACTCATATACAGCGTGTTACTTCCACAAGTATGGTTGTCCTAATAATACATCACAAACTTCAAGAGGAGGAACAACACACAATACCTCATTTGTGAAGGGCTTGATGCTGTGGGGAAGGCGACGCTGTTGGTTGACGTGAAGATCTCATCCTTGATGAAGCCACCTGATGGAATTAGGGAAAATTTATAAGAGCCGATAGGATTCAAGATGATGATTTCAACCATGGGGAATGATTCAACATTTTTGGAGTAAAAAAGTAGAAAGATTAAAAAATAAACCTACTTTTTCAACTCATATTTTAAACTTATCTCCCCAAGGTTTTACTCAAATTTCGAGCGGGAGTACCCGTTGGATGCAAAATTTAATTCCTCATCCAAGAAGTACCCATGTTGCATACTCTCGATGGACCCTGCTACACAAAAAATGAGAAATACATGAAAAAACATTATTGCAATCACGTTTTTTATGTATTTCTCATTTTTCATGTAGCAGGGTCCACAAAAAGTATGTAACATGGGTACTACTTGGATGAGGAATCAAATTATTCATCCAACGAGTGTTTCCACTCGAAATTTGAGTAAACACATAGGGAGATAAGTTTAAAATACGAGGTGAAAAGTAGTTTTTTTCCTTTTTCCCTCTAAAATTTGATGATGTAATCAAATCTTATTTTATTATTTCCACAATTATTTTATAATTTCCTTAGGAGGCCCATTTTAGACCTAAAAACTCCCCTAATGGTGTACGATTGTGGGTGTGTTGTCATTGGTAGGCCCAGCCGCTTCATGACCTCGTCTGAAATGAGGTTCTTTTGGCTCTCATTGTCGACAATGAAATGTAGCGGAGAACCCTTCACCCACATCTATGAGTGGAAGAGGCATTCCCCCTCCTATGGATCTTTAGGATAATTCTTCTGAATCTTGGTGGTGGTCATGGTGGCAATGGGCTCTGCGTCAATAATTTGCTTCCCTTTATCATTCCCCTTGTCAAGTTCTAACTCAAAGTCAAAACATGCATCTGATTCGGAAGCCTTCAGCTCAGCCACTAGTGACTGCTTTACCCGCCATTCACTTGTGTTGTGAGTGGATCTCTTATGGAACTCACACCATTTTCTCGTGTCCTTCTTTTTCTTCGGGGTGTTTTTATTTTCCTGTGGCTTTAGTGGGTTGTCTTGTGTCACCTTACCTTGGATTTGCCCTTTTCTCTATGGTTTTGGGGCGCCTTTTCCTTATTTCGGATTCACAAATCCAAAGTCTCACTTCTTTTGTTTAAACTTCTACTCAATCTTGACAGCATATCAATATGTCACACCAAGCTAGGATATGTCCGAGAACTCCATCTTGTCATGGATGTACTTGTTCAGGCATCCATGGTACTTGAATACTAAACACCGATTAGAATCCTTGATACCCAATTTTGTTTGGAGGGTATGGAAAATATTTGTGAACTTCGACACATCTTGGTCCCTTCCCTGTCGTAATGTGGTCCACTTTATGTATTTATCTTCATAGCTCCCAAGAGGGTAATATTGTTCCTTGATGGCATATTGGAAAGAGTCCAAAGTGGGTGCAGCTAGAAACAGTGGATTTCCTCTTGTCCTTTTGTTCACAGTAGGTTTCCCACCAGTCCTTAATGTGTGGGGCAGCTTTGAGAAGTGTAAAAGTAATCTTTTCCTGATTGGAAAAGTCATGAACTGAAAAGTATCCTTCCAATAGATTCAACCATTTATTTATGGCATCAACTTGTCCTGACGATGAACCACACTAGTTGGTTCGAAACGCCTCGACAAATGTATGTCTACATGTGATTTACGCCGAAGTTATTCTTGCAGGCATCTACATCTATCTGGCCCTCAAATATGGGAATTTCAAATTTGACTTGTACCTTAAAAGGAGTGGTGCCTCTAGGGTGGTTGTTGGATGAATATGTGTTTTCTGTGTGTAGCCATCGAAGGATCTGGGCAAAGTTATCCATCACAGCATTCCTCTGTTGCTCAAGGGCTTCCTCGAGCAATATTTTGATAGGATATCCTACCCCCTTGTCTTTCTTTTCTTCTGCCATAGGAGGCCATCTGGGTTTGTGAGGCTATTCTTGCAAAGGTTCAACCAGATCGAGCCTTAACTCCTTATACGCTGCCCTCGTTGGGGACATGCAAATAAAAACAGAGAAAGAGAAGATTGCTCTAATACCACTGATCCAAACTTAAACAGGAACGCAACAAAGTGCAAATATAACCATAAATACAGAGATGTATTAGAAATAACACTTCATTTCATTAATATCATAATACTGAAATATGCTTACAAACAGAATGGAAATAAACTAGCTCACGCGATGGTAGCTTATCTCTGAGAAGAGATGTGGCAACTACATGCCTCTAAAATGTGTTACAATAAGCCTCAAGGGCCTATTTATCATTGATCAACAACGTAAAAATCTAATCAATGAATACCCTAACCCCAGAAGATGGAACGCCAAGAGTTTGTGGACCTCATTGGGGTTAGTTGCGCAGCCAACTTCTCGGGGTCGTAACTTGGTCATATTATCTCTGTTTGGCGCATATGATACATTTTTGGAAATTTCTCTCTGATTACTATAGGATTTGCAGCAAGCCCATCCCCATGGCTCTAGGCATACTGTGGGCCTCAAAAAATTCCGTTTAGGGGGTCAAAACTGCTCCGGAAGTTCAAGACCGGAAAAATTGCTAAAAATAGTAAATGCTGAAATAAACAAGGAAACAAATGAAACTAACTGGAGGTATAGGTGGAATAGGCGGGTGGCCACCAATATCCACCTGGATCAAAAAGTACCTTATATAAATTGCAATTGTATGCCTCGTTGTGTCAACTTTCTCGCTTGTTTCAAATATTGTTTGTCTAATCCCTTATGTTGATAATTATAGCCAAGGCAAATTCCTAAGAATAATGGAAATCAGCCTTGTTTCTTGGTTGGGGTTCCTTATACTCCAAACCGTGTGAGGTCTAATTGGGACTTCATATCAAGGAGACCCCCTATGTTGGTGGACTTCCAACATCTTCAACATCCCAGTAGTAACTAACCCTAGTCGCCCATAAATTGCAAACTCTTGGATCTCTCTAAAAATAACTCCCAGATGACTCTGTACTTTAACACATCGGGCTCGTTATTGAGTGTGCTTTCCATTTTATTAGTATTTCCTATTCCACTATTGTTTCCTATGATAAGGAATTTGTGGCCCCCCTCTACCACAATAACTCGACCTCCCTTTCACTCATACGATCATATATTCGCCCTTATTTAAACGAGCCAAACAATAAATCTAGGAATAGTTTTAATATAATAAATATATAGTGTCAATGCCCCTCTTGCCATATCATTTTTAATATATATTTTTCATTGGTCCCCATGCCTTATCTTCCAAATCAACCTGGCCTGCTCTGTCCAGGAGCAATTTTAATTGCATTGTATTTGAACAGGATGGGAATGAATCTCTCATACCATCTCATCTTTTGCACCTTACTATAGGTCCCACTCCCATGAAAATATATGCTTATTTATTGGTCCAACCTCTTTTTTATTAACCACATTATCTCGCTCCACAACATCCCGGGCTATTCCATTTCATGATATTTCTTTTCCTTTCGAGATTTAGCCCCCGGGATGATGTGAACTACCACGACAGCCTCCAACTCACACTTCCATCCAATCAAGTCATGCTTCACCATATTTCTTATATAGTTGTCATGTATGCTCAAATAAATTTTGGTACTTGCCACATTTAGTGTGAATATCTCACATGTAGTAAGCCTATATTTTACCATTTCAAATAGCCTTTTCCTCTTTTTTGCTTGGATTATAGTCACGCAGTTGATTTGTGTGTTAACATATGCTCCTTGCTTGAATTTACAAAAATCTCTTGTGAACCTTGCATATACTGAAACGACAAAGCTAAAAACAAATTCCTTCACAACAACAAACGTGGCCTTTTGTAGAAACAAATGATGAAAATATTGTAGATTCATTCTTGTTTTTACACATTGTGTGCACCATGGAATTAGGAATTTCCTCCTAGAATACAATTTACAAGATATTCGAAGAGGACATGCCTGCAAAGGATGTCGAACAACCAACAGTGGCAACAATGGAGCAAGGAGGCAGCAAAAATTCTAAACTGACTGTCAGAAATTCCACCAAGCTTTATTTGTACAAAATTGTTGCATGACCAAGCCTCCTTCCCTGCACAGATATGATATGTTGGGTGGCTGAAAAAGTGGAAATAACATAAATGAAATTCCTTACTTCTCGAGGAATAGTTATTGGGTCATTTAAAGTGAAACATCTTCATGGTATGTACCATTTTCCTGAGCCCCAACTTACATACAATATGCAATTTGTTCAAGGATTTGTGAAGGAAGAATGTGATGATAAGGAAAAGGACCTCCCAAATGTAATTAAAGAATGGAAAAGAGACCCTAGTAAACATAAAGTAGATTCTACTGGTCTGTATTTTATTGTGTCCTTGAATCCCACTTTTTGCTTCATTTCTGCAATGATCTTCAGACTCTTTGCTTATCAAAATGTTTCCCAATTCCCTAAGAACTAGGTCCCTCTTATCTAATGGGCAGTTGATGGTTATAGTTTCAATTGGGCCCAAATCCTATCAGATAATATTGTAAAAAACATTCTCCATTTTTTCTCCAAACAAAGGGCAACCCATAACCCTCCAATTTACATGCCAGCCCATCTTATGGATGTCATCCTTTTTTCTTTGGACTTTCCAACTATGGTATGACTGGATGCCTACTGACCCTCTTCTTATTCACATCTACCACAATATTCTTTGGGAAGAGAATTATTTCGACCATTTCTACAGGATTTTCCATTTGGTCATGATACCTATTTATAAAGTTATTTTTAATTCCAAACCTCCCATAATGTCCCCTTCTACAATGTATTTTCTATCTAGGATTGGGAATTGGTTTACAGAAGAGATTTTTACTTATATTAGAGTATGGGGAAGCTATGGAAATCCACATGTGCTACCCCTATATGTTCCTGATAATATTTTATGTAGGGAGGTCACATACCAAATAGTGGCCACTAGGATCACCAAAACCCTCAAAGAATCAGCTAAAAATCTTTGGCCTAAGTTTCCCTTACAAATTGGTATATATTCACTTCATAATTTTGTTCATGCTGAAAAGGAGCTCCAAGCCTTGTATGCATTAAATCTAGCTACAATTCCTGTTAAGGCACATGATCCATCTAAAGTATCCCTTAATGTAACCATTAATTCCAGTATCAAAAGGTAATATCGTGAGGAAAATAAATATGATGAAATGTTTACCGGGGCATCATCTTATCTAGTTGTATGTAATAGAGCCCAGGAGTTATCTCAGGAGCAGTATAAATAGTTTCTAGTTTTCAGAGAATCCAGAAGGACCATTATGCCTCTGCATCTACTTCAACTTCCCGTGGAATAAGGCATATCAGGAAAGGCTACATATTCTTCCTCTCAACAAGTCAACATGTAGGTTACTCTTTCTATTCACATTTCTTCGACAGAACCTAAAGAGAAAACCACTCCAAAAAATCCTATAGTCGAGGATATAGTCAAAGACTGGCAAACTGAAGAAACTGAAATGTCTAAGGTTAATCCTATAGTTAATTCAAAACAACAACCAATGGTTATTTCTCCTAAATCATCTAAAATTTCCCTGTTAGAGCCAAGGATTATTGCTAAAACACCTATTAGCTCATGATCCAGTGTGGAGACAAACAGTTCCAGTGTCTCCAACCTCTCTAGTCTTTCTAAATGTTGAGGAGATACCTCCAATTGATCTATTTTATAATTCTCAACATAAATCCATTCTTAAAAGGGGCAAGAAAAATAGAAAGTTGGGTGATACAAAGGAATTGACCACAAGCACTGCCTCATAGACATATTCACTATAAATAGTTTGGAAAGGAGCTTCAACAAATGCGCATGAATTAATGAAATAATTAATGCAATATGCATGAGCATATACGTTAGCAAGCATTAAAAAATCATCTAAGGTCAAGGATTTAATCGGAGAAAAGGTTGAAAAGAGTCAATTGTTACAACAAGAAGCTTCAAGGATAACATATTAGTATAACTGCAAAAGAAAGTTAAACAATTTGATGCTAACTCTTTGGATATTACAAAGTTTAAACATGAGGCTAATGAACTAAATCAACAACTTCATCACCAATAATAGGTCCTCTGTAACAAATTGGACTTGGTTAAGGCTCAGTAAAAACTTCTTGATTCATTTGTTGATGAAATGATTGAAATTGAAAGTCAATATGATGATACTGAGAGAAATCTCACTGAGATTTTACAGTGGTAGGAATATCCCAAGAGGTTATGTCCTAATCATCCTAATATTACTGCAATTCAAAAATCAATAGCCCTGCACACTTGGGAAACTCAAATACGCTTAGTCAAAAAGTTAGTTGATGATGTTGAGAAACTTTCAAGTTCAATTATTTCTTCTATCATCCACTCATTAAAAGAAGCCAAAATGTTATCAAGTGATACAGAAGAAACAATCCCACAGGGTGATGTACTAAAAGTAAATTGGAAAAATGACAGAGATGAATGCAGTAATAAGGTTGAACAATTGTCAAAAGTATATTTTGAATCAGCATGGGCATTCTTGATTAAACCTCATAGTTACCTATAGGTTATTAAGATTATAATTGAACAGGTTACTTAGTTGCTCCCTTCGCTACATGCACAAATATTCAACTTCCATATGCATATCAGACTACATTCTCCTCCTGAGTTGGCACCACTTCTAGAAGTCTATTAGCAATGGAAAACTCCTAGTGGTTCCTCATTTGCAAATCCTCCATAAAATAGACTAATTTGTATTTTTTTTTTGTAACAAATAGCTATTTTTCTACAATTTTTTTTGTTTTAGTTGAGGGAATGTAGGAATTGTAGTTATTCCCTCTAATTTTTGAAAAATTATTTAAGCCCATCTCGAACCCAAAGCAAAGGGTTTTGAAATTTTGAAAGGAAATCCTTGTTGCACTATTGTACATTGTTTTTTCTTAATTTGAAGATTTGAACCATTTTATTCCATGTCTGAAAGAAGCAAAGTGAAGTTGGTACTTTTATCAGTTATGTTTTCAAATTTATAAGTGGAATCTTGTTTTATGAATTGTTGCTTATGCTTTTAATTATTGAATGAAATATTATCACTATTGATGTATGTAGGTTTTAACCCTGTACAGAAATTACCTACAAATGAATTCTTAAAACCAAAAAATTATGCAATGGCGAGAACATAAAAGTTAAAACAAATATACACAGATATTTTCCCCTTAATCCAAAAACTGAGAATACCAGATTGATTTTTCATTATATTCCTTGCAATGTTACAATACATATACATATATATATATATATATATGCATTTTGAAGCATTCATAAATCCCCAATCCATTAACCCTAGATTAGAACATAATCGTAGTTCCCTTGACCAAATCTACAAAATACCATGGGAAGACAACCATCATGCTCAAAACCATGTGTAGACCCCATGCGCAAAACCATGGGTAGGTATGTCCACCATATTTGGGTCCACCCCCCATCCTTGGGTCTACCCAACTATTATTGGATCTACATAAAATGAAAAAATTTCCATCATGCAGCCCTCGATCCCATGATGCGTGGAAAGAATATAACACACACCCAAGAATATAACGCGCATTCTCCCACTTGTTGTTTTATTTCCACATTGATCCAAGGCTACAATGCCCAATGTTTCTCTACACCAAGAAAAATTCTAAGTGCTCACAGACTTTGCTAACACATCGGCAACATTCTTCAAAGTTTCCATATTTACCAGCAACACCTTTTTGTCTTCAACCATATCTCTCACAAAATGATATTGAACTTCAATGTGTTTTATCTGTGAATGATAAGAAGGGTTTTTTCCAAGAAAATACACTTTGGTTTTCACATTCTATCCTTATAGCTCGTTATACCAACCCCATACTTGAACACAATCTATGCAACCAAACTAATTCCTTGCTTGCATGAGCGGTTGCCATGTATTTAGCTTTTGTAGTTGAAAATTCCACTATAAATTGTTTCTTACTCATCCAACTAACTGATCCAAATCGGTTAAACACATACCCAATTATAGATATTCTTTGATCTAGATCTCCAGCCCAGTATATATCAACAAAGCCATGGATTTCCAAAACTATGTCCAATTCTGGTCTTCCTTGGTAGCACAGATCATAATCACTAGTGTCATGAAAATACCTGAAAACTCTCTTCATTGTTGTCTAATGCTCCTTCCTTGGTTTTGTGTTATACAAAAATTAGTTAATTAAGTATTTATCAGGCAAAGGGCACGATCAAAGATCATTCCCATTCACCAAGAGGCACCCAAGGCAGTATAAATCCAAGGACCTCCCACAAATTGTAATAATCTTTTATATCTTTAATAATAATAAATATGAATTTTATGAATATCTAAGTTGTTTATGCCATCTGGTATCAGAGCGGGTTGTTCTTCACTACTAGAGAGGATCGAGATTTTTTCTATCATTGTTATCCATTCCACTTGCGCTATCCAGTCCGCCATCATTCGCCTTCCTCCACAGCCCCACAGCCCCGTCCGTAGCCCATCGTCATGTTTACAGTCAACCCTTTCCCTGTTGCCGAAGCCCTACACATACATCGTGCTCCGCTGCTCATTGTTCCCCTACTGCTCAACACCGTTATCTCCACTATAGTCGTCACCATCACTGCATTGTCCACACATCCCACAACACCATACTTCATTGCATTCTCCATCGAGCATCTTCAATACCCCCGCCGTCACACCTTACCGTCATAAAACCCGACAAGTCGTCTATCCCCGCTGCCTGTCGGCCGGTCTCCTTGACCAAACTTCCCATTGAGGTTGTCTACATACTCCCTCTCCGTCGTTTTCACGTGGTCCCTAGGGTATCAAAAGTCGTATTTCATAAACGGTAACCCGTCAGTCCATTTAAACAAAAAAAATTCGATTGGTTAAATATAATATAATTTCATAACACAGTTGTTTAAAAAAAATAAAAATAAAAATTAGTTCAAGTTAAGAAAGGAACTTTAAGCTGGCGAAAAAATATACACCCCCACAAACTCGTTCAATGTCGTCTATGACAATGACCGATTTCAGCAAAACATTGATTGATCTTGAAAATAGGAATACTAGCCATTCCGATGATTTTAACCAAAAATTAGTCGATCTCGAGAGAAAGGTTACTGGACATTCCAACGATATCAAGAAGCCTTAGGATACAACAAATTACATAGAACAATAGCTAGGGTAGAACCATATCAAATCCGAAATGAATCATAGTCAGACAATGACAATGCTGGCCATTTTGTGTGAGAGGATGAAGATTACACTCGAACAACTATTCCAGGATGATGGAGGTAATCAACAACACAATTCGTCAGATTCAACAAATTCAGCAGATTCTCATGAAAAAACCGAGTCTCCAAAAAAATCATCCACACACCGTCAAGAAAATAGTAACGCCACCTTTTCAAATAAGCAACTTTGGAATTCATTCACCAATCAATACCATCTCTTCACTCCATCGTTACCGACATATCAATGAAGAGCAAAAAACGAGCTACCCAAATTCGATGGTAATGAAAAATGCAGTGTTGCGTGGCTGAATAAAGCGGAAGAATATTTCGAGATTTACGATATTCACAATGATGACAAAAATATTAGGCATGCTTCCATGAAAATGGAAGGCGAGGCATATAATTGATATATGTGGTGGAAGAAGATGACACTTGTTATCAGTTGGAGAAAATTTAAGGATGCATCCTTTAAGAGATTCCAGGGTGTAAAGGAAAAGGAGTTCTTTTAAACACTCATCAAATTGCGACAAAAAGGAGATGTGGATGAATACACTCGAGAATGGGAGACCTTAGCAACACGAGTACCTGGGTTATCAGAATCTCATCTAATTCAAGCATACATATCTAGACTTAAAACTCATATAGAAGTAGAACTTGAGCTTCATGACATTACATCAATAGAAGTAGCAAGATAAAAAGCAAAAGTTGTTGAAAGGAAATTTGAAAAAATAGGGTGGTTAAAACCAGAAAAAGTATATTTGAGACGAAGAATTCCCTAATCTGTGAATACATATAATACGAGATATGTTCCACCACATATTCTTGAAGGTGAAAAATCTAATGTGGAAATGCAAAGGATGAGAGAAGGCAAGTCCAAATGCTGTGGCAAAAAGTGGGACCCTAAACATAGGTTTGCTAAAGGAAAAGATTCAAAGAACCTATATAACTATGAAGCAACTAATGATTCAAACAGTGATGAATCAAACATAGAAGGAATAGAAGATGCCCCAGAATTCTCTCCAGAATTAGATGATGGAAGTATTCCGCAAGTGTCACTATCAACTATGACAGGTATATCACAACCCCAAACTTTAAAATTAAAAGGACATATAAAGAAGAACAATGTAGTGGTACTCATCGACTCCGATAGCACCCACAATTTTTTAGATTCAAACATGACAAAGAGACTCAACAATTTCACATTCCCTATGCCCAACATGAAAGTGATGGTAGCCGATGATAAGAAGACTCAACAGTTAGGGAAATTCCATAGGGTCAAATTGAAAATTCAAGACTTTAATTTAGAATCCTCGTTCTACATTGTACCATTAGGAGGAGTAGATGTGGTCTTAGGTATCCAATGGCTACAAACCCTAGGCACTCACTCTTCCAACCATCAAGAGCAGTTCATAAGATTTAACTAGGAAGGTCATAGGTACAAGTTATACAAATTCCAAGCACCAGAAAATCAAATTGTGTCATCATCCCAGATGATGAAAATGATTCAAAATGGAGCACCATCTTATGTAGTACAATGTCACCAATTAGAAATGTTATCTACAAAAGTGATCGACGAAGAGTCACCAGAAGTACAAGAGCTAATTCAAAAGCATGAAAAAGTTTTCCAAGACTTGCCCATGAAAATGCCTCCTAACAAGGAAATCGAGCATACAATAGAATTCAAAGAAGGATCAGACCCCACCAACATCAAGCCTTATCAATATCCACATAACCAAAAGACTGAAATTGAGAGATTAATCCAAGACCTTTTAAAACGTGGGATCATCTTGAAAAGTAAGTGTTTGTATGTTGCTCTAGTGGTATTTGTAATGAAGAAGGATGGATCATTCAAGCTATGCATTGATTATAGAGGATTAAACAAAATAATGATTAAAAACAAATTCCCAATTCCCTATATCGATGAAATGTTGGATGAACTATATGGTGCAAAATACTTCTCAAAATTGGACTTAAGGTCGGGCTATTACCAAATTAGAATCAGGTTGGAAGACATACCATGTGTTCCGAACACATGAAGGTCACTATGAATTTAAAGTAGTGCCTTTTGGGTTAACCAATGCACCAGCAACATTCCAAGCCACTATGAATGAGTTATTCCATCCATATATTAGGAAGTTTGTATTAGTATTCTTTGATGATATTTTAATTTAGAGTAAAACTTGGAAGGAGAACCTACAACATCTGGAAAAGTTCTTACACTACTGAAAGAGCATCAGTTCCATGCCAAGAAATCCAAATGCACCTTTGGGAAGGAAGAAGTAGAATATCTCAGACACATAATATCCCATGAAGGAGTAAAAGTGGACCCTAATAAAATCAAGGCTATAAAGGAATGGACCAAACCAGTTAATATATCCAAGCGAAGAGGGTTCTAGGATTGATTGGATATTACCGAATATTTATTAAAAAATATGCACATATAATTGCACCTCTAACAAACCTTTTAAAGAAGAATTCATTTTAATGGAATGAGGAAGCAAGAAGGTGTTTTGAAAAACTAAAGGAAATTATGTCTAATGCCTCGTTATTGGCAACTCCATATTTCTCTAAACCATTTATCATCGAGTGTGATGCTTCCGGGTTCAGTATAGGTACAGTGTTAATGCAAGAAGGGCATCCAATAGCTTTTGAAAGCAGGAAGCTCGATAAACGAGAACGTATTAAGTCCATGTACAACAAGGAAATACTCGCTATTATGCACGCATTGGCCAAGTGGAGACAATATATTTTGGGAAGTAAGTTCTCCATTCGAACATATCATAACAGTCTATAGCACCTCCTACAACAATAAAAAACTTTCCAAAGAACAACAAAAATGGATTGGAAAAAATTTCGCCTTTGACATGGAGATACTACATAAAAAGGGAAAAGACAATGTAGTAGCAGATGCCATGTCTAGGAAGGACAAAGAAACAACATTACTTGCAATCTCAGTTGTTGTTCCTGAATGGATTAATGAGATTCAAAGTGAGTATGCCAAGGATCCAGAAATAATTGCAATAATCAATAACCTTCCAAACAACTCAAAATTTGAATGGAAGAATGATATTCTATGGTACAAAGGAAGAATCTATCTGAATTCAAACTCCAAGTTTAAATCCAAGATACTCAAGGAGTCACATGATTCATTGTCAGTCAGACATGTACGATTCTTTAAAACTTACTACAATGCACGGAAATCATTCTTTTGGAAGGGTATGAGTCGTGATATTCAGAAATATGTAGCATAATGTGACAAATGTCAAAGAAATAAAAGTTAAAATATTACGACACCTAGATTACTTCACCCCTTCAACATTTTGAATCAGAAATGGGAAGAAATATCAATGGACTTTATTGAGGGGTTACCTGTATCTGAACTCAAGGATAATATTTTCATAGTAGTCAATAGACCCACCAAATATGCTCACTTTATTCCAATCAAGAAATTAGACTCAACTAAACAAATGGCTCAAATATTTTGCAAAAATATTTATAAATTACATGGTTTTCCAAAATTCATTGTGAGTGATAGAGATGCCAAATTTAAGGGTAATTTTTGGAAGGAATTGTTCAACCATATAGGAACATACCTAAATATGAGCTCCACTTACCACCCTCAAAAATATGGACAAACATAGGTTGTCAATAAATATTTGGAAGCCTACTTACGTTGTTAGGCTATAGAAAAACAAAATAAGTGGGTTCAGTGGTTGCATCTCGCTAAATGGTGGTATAATTCTCCTTATCATACGTCAGAAAAAATGACTTCATTCCAAGATTTGTATGGGTACGAAACCCTAAAATGGAAGGATCTAGATAACATCTAGACAAATCTACCAGTTGTTAAAAGCCAACTAGAAGAAACCCAAAAAATCATCCAAACCCTAAAATAAAATTTAAATAATCCAAGAAACTGTATGAAGCAACAAGTTGACTGAAACAGAACCGAGAGAGAATTTGAAGTTGGATAATGGGTATTTGTCAAGCTCCAGCCATACAAACACTTGTCCTTGAAACAAAAAGGAAAAAATAAATTGCTACCGAAGTTCTATGGACCATACCAGATCAAAAAAAAGATCAGCCAAGTTTCATATAGTTTAAGCCTTCCGGATAAAATTCGTGTTCACGACGTCTTCCATGTTTCCTACCTTAAAATAGTGACCATCAATCAACAAAAACAATGCTTCCATCCCTAGATGATGAAGGAAATGTCATTTTAGAACTAGAAGATATCATATCCACCAGAGAAAAGAAGCTTCAATCTCGTGCAATCAAGGAATACTTGATCAAGTGGAAGGACATACCAGTGAAAGAACCTTCTTGGGAGACTGAAGCATTTTTTCAACAACATCCATCATTATGTATGCTTTAAGGACAAAGCATTTTTTGGTGGAGGAAGGAAATTTTATATAAAAAAATATTTAATTAAGTAGTTATTAGGCAAAGGACATGATCAAAGATCATTCCCATTCACCAAGAGGCACCCAAAGTAGTATAAAGCCAAGGACCTCCCACAAATTGTAATCATCTTTTATATCTTTAATAATAATAAATATGAATTTCTGAATATCTAAGTTGTTTATGCCATTTTGACATAAACCTTCTCAATAATTCCAATGTATGTGTAATGTCTGGTCTAGTACAAATCATTGCATACATCAAGTTACTAATTGCACTCACATATGGAACATGTGACATGTCCTCTTCCTCATCTTGTGTCATGGGACATTGTTTAGCAGATAACTTTACACCTACATGAATAGGAACCTTGAATGCTTTACTATCTAGCTTATTAAACCCGTACAATATTGTCTCGACATACTTCTCTAGTTTAACCATAGCTTCCTCTTTTCCTGATCTCATTTAATTTCCATGCCCAAAATATAGTTTGCAACACCAAGATCCTTCATGTTGAATTTGGAGGACAAATGGTTCTTCAAATACTGGACAATTTCTTTGTCATTTCCAATCAACAACGTATCATTCACATACAAGATAAAATAAATAACATGATCACCAATTAATTTAAAATATATGCATTGATTTTCTTTACTCCTTGTGAAGCCAAGTCCCTGTATATATGTATCAAATTTTTGATACCACATTCTTGGTGACTGCTTTAACCCATATAGTGACTTTTTCAACCTGTAAACCAATTATTTCTTACCCTTCACTGCAAATCCTTTTGGTTGCTTCATGTAGATCTCTTCTTCCATATCCCCATGAATAAATGTTGTCTTCACATCTAGTTGTTCTACGATCTCAAAATCAAAAGTAGCAACAGTCAATAAAAGTAATATAATAGAAGCTAACTTGGAAACAGGAGAAAAAATATCACCAAAATAAATTCCTGACACCTAGAATAACCTTTTGCTACCAACCAAGCTTTGTATCTCTCCACCTTGCCTTCTGCATTCATCTTCTTTTTAAACACCCATTTGTTGCCAATGGGTTTCCTTCCAGTTGGAAACTTCACTAGATCCCAAGCCTCTTTTTTGTTCAAAGATTCCATTTCTTCAGCCATGGCCTCCTTCCAGATTTTTCCATCCTCTAAATCCACTGCCTCCCTGACAGTTCTAAGATCATCATTAGTAATAAATAAAGAAAAATTTGAATATAAAGCAAATGGACTATACCTATTTGGCTGCCTTCTCTCTCAAATTGATCTCCTCAAAAAAGGAGTGTGTGGCTCTTCCTCTTATGATTCTTGTTCTACTGTAGAGTATGATTATTCTTCCTTTAGCTCAAACTCTATCTTCTCAAGTTCCTTTCGCAGGGCTTCATGTTTAAGAACATCTTTCACCTCTCTAAACACCACATCTCGAATGTATAAAACCTTCCTTGTTTCAGGGTTCTGAATCTTATGACCTTTTAAACCATCCTTATACCCAATAAAGATGCACCTTTCAGATTTACTATCAAACTTGGTTCTTTTCTCCTTTGGAACATGTACATATGCATCACATCCAAATACCCTCAGATGTGAAAGATAGGGTTTCTTACCAGTCCATACCTCATGTGGATTCTTATCCTCCAACGTTGATGAAGGAGATCTATTAACCAGGTAACATGTAGTATCAACTGCCTCTGCCCAGAATTCCTGCCCTAATCTAGCGCCACTCAACATGCTTCTTGCCTTTTTTATCAACATCCTATTCATTCTTTCTGCAACTCCATTTTGCTAAGGTGTGTATGGAGTAGTCTTATGTTGTGTTATATCACACTTATTATAGATCTCTTCAAATTCCTCCTTACAAAGCTCTCCACCATTATCTGTCTTCAACACCTTAATCTTATTCTCTATATGAATTCCCACTAGAGCCTTAAATTATTTAAATTTGTCAAAGACTTCATATTTCTTCCTGAGGAAATATATCCATGTATTCCTCGAGAAGTCATCTATAAATGAGACATAATACACGGACTTACCTAGAGATGGAACCGAAATAGGTCTAAATACATCATTGTGCACAAGCTCTGATATCCCTTTCGCCTTATTAGCACTAAAGGGGAAACTCACCCAATTATGCTTCTCATATACACGATGTTCACAGAAATTGAAATCTAGAGAAAAATTAGACATAACTTCTACCATACCATTACCATGCAATATCTGCAAGCCCTTCTCTCCAATGTTTCCAAGTATTTGATGCCATAACATGGTCTTTTCTTTAGATACCACTAGATTTTTAGCTCCACTTTCAAGAACCACAAAAATGTTGCACCCATTAATAACAGTGCTACCCAGAAGCTTGTATCATTAGGGGACTTTTGAGGTATAAAATGGGTCTCCTAATGAAAATGTACAACCCAAATAAACTTTATAAGAACCAATAGGATTAAAGATGATGATGTCAACCATGGGGGATGATTCACCATTGTTGGATTAAAAAAGTAAAAAGATAAAAAAATAATAAAATAATAAAACTACTTTTTCAACACGTATTTTCAACTTATCTCCTAAGGTTTTACTCAAATTTTGAGTGGGAGTACTCGTTGGATGAAAAATTTAATTTCTCATCCAAAGAGTACCCATGTTGTATACTTTTTAGGGACACTGCTACACGAAAAATGAGAAATACATGAAAAAACGTGATTGTAATCACATTTTTCATGTGTTTTTCATTTTGTGTGTAGCAGGGTCCATCAAAAGTATGAAACATGGGTACTCCTTGCATGAGAAATCAAATTATGCATCCAACGAGTGTTTCCACTCAAAATTTGAGTAAACACATAGGGAGATAAGTTGAAAATACGAGTTGAAAAAATAGTTTTTTCTTTTTTCCCTATAAAATTTGATGATGTCATCTAATCTTATTTTATTATTTCCACTATTCTTTTATTATTTTCTTAGGAGGCCCATTTTAGACCTCAAAAATTCCCTAATGAGAGTTCAAATTCAAACTCCCTGCATCAATACCAGTGCTCCCCGAACCATCTTGCAGGTATCCTCCTCAAACACTGTTTTTACACCTACATTATCCATCTTGCTTACAAAAATTAGATTTCTGGCCAATGCAAGAATATGAAAAACATTAGGAAGTGCTCTAATCCTTTCACCTTATAACTTCAGCTTGAATTTTCCACGTACCATGATTTTGGTCTTCCTATCATCACTTAGGAAGACATCACCACCATCATATCCCTCGTACTCGCAGAACCACTCCTTATGGGGAATGAAGTGAAAGGATGCACCTCAGTCAATCAACCATGCCTCATGATCTACGTGTGTAATTGAAGAAGAAGCCAAGTACACATCCCCACCTTCATCTAAGGTGGTTTTTGTCTCTACAAAAATAGCATCATCATATCCCTTTCCATGGTCCTTTTTGTAATGCCCTTCTTTTCCACATTTCAATCATACCTTTACAAATTTCCTAGAGATTTAGATCTCCATCTAGATTTAGATCTCCCACTTGAGAACTTATTTCTATTTTTTTTTGGGACCATCCTCTTACAGACAAGGTGTCTCCATTTCGACTCTCCATATTTTTTGTCTCATCTCCTCCAACAAAAAAGATGAGATTATTTCATCAAACTTCAACGTATATGTATTTCTACCTATAACAACAACTAGGCTATCCTATGATTCAAGTAGACAACACAACAGACTAATGCATTTATCTTCGTCTGAAATTTTAATATCAACATATAACAACTTCCTTACCATAGTATTAAAGGCATTCATATGTTTTCACTAAGTCTCCATCCTTCATCCTCAGATTATACAACTTTCTTTGTAGGAACAATTTGTTCACCAGAAACTTATATTGGTACAAAGTCCCTGACTTGTCCCACAAAGCCTTCGTCATAGCTTCCCTTGGAACATTTAACAATACTAAATCTAAGAGACACAATCGTATTGTGCTCTTCGCCTTTTGATTTAACTTCGCCCAGTCTTCTATTAACATTCTCGTTGTTGTCGTACCTAGATCATGTTGTAGGGAAAACCCAACACCCCCCATTTTTTACTTATTTACTTCAAATAATGGGGACCCTTTCCATAAATTTTTGGCTAAATCACCTTTTAATATTTTATTTTGGTTAAGTGTCCTACAATTTTGCCATTTTTTCATTTTCGCCAAGTTTCTATTTTGATTACTTCATTGAGTTCGACTTTTTTCTAGCTTTCCATCGATACTTGTTTCATCTCATTTGGTTACACGATTTGCAAATGGTGCTCATCCGAAGTTCGATAATTTTTACCACCTGGGTTAAAAAATGTATATTATTTTAATTTTTTTTTTTAATTAGTAATTTATTGTAAATATTAATTCCTCATTAATTTTTACTAATTTTTTTTCATTTTCACTAATGGTCCTTCAAAATCGCCTAGCCAAATTGTAGAACAAATAAAACTATGTGTTTTTTTGATCTAAGTAATTGATTCCAATTCTTAATTTTAAAAGAAATTACGAAACCCGAAATCTCAAAATTGTGAAGTGGTTGTATTTCATTTTGTAGGATTTTTAATTACCAAAGTGGTTGTACTCTATAATGGAGGAGTACCACTTCAAGTGGGCCCCACTTCACCTCACTTTCTCCCTTCTTTTAAAAAAGTCTCGATAAATAAAAGTTCCGATAAAAAAAGTCCTGATATTCATATCAGACATCAACATTTTTACAAGGTAAAAAAAAAGTTATGTTTAAAAACTTTTGATACTCAATATCGAAAATACGATGGCTATTTAAGTTTTAACAAAGGTCTCCTTATAACTCCCATACCTCCTCGTCACATATCAAAACATCGGGAATTTTTTCTATCGTAAGTTCTTATCCCTTATGCCTCCCACTTATCTGATATCTGATATGAAAAAACCTTTGATATCCCTTATACCTCCCTCCTTCACTCCTTATCCCTCCACGTGCCTTTATAACAACCCTCCTCCTTATGCCTCCCCTTTATAATAAGCCTCCACCTTATACCTCCCACTTATCCACCATGGCTCATGTATGTGAGCCAAAAGCCACTTAGGTCCATAATTTTGGGCCAATAGCCACTTGTCCCATCATGTATTTTTTAATATTAATTAATTTAATTTTTATGATTTATAATAATAATTTATATATTTTTAATTAATTTAATTTAATTTTTATTTATAATTAAATTCATTTGTAAATTAATTTTTATAATATCATAATTGTAATTAATTAATAATTGTGCAGTTAAATAGGATTAGAATTTTTAATTAAATTTTCCTATTTTTGGCCTAGGCAGCAGATTTAGCAATTTTGCCAAAAATCTAATGTTGAAATTTGGTACCGGAGGACAGGTGGTTCCCTTAGGCTTTGATCTTTGGCCTAGGGAAAAGTGTCCAAAAGAATTTAATTTTTCTCCTAAAGTGACTTTATAATTTTATAAAGTTAAATCTAATTTAAAAGTGACTTTAAGTGATAAAGTTACTAAGTCTAATTTTAAAGTGACTTTTATAAATTCAATGAAAAATTAGAAATGAAAAGTGACTTTGGAAATAAATGACTAAGTGGGTCTTTATTAAAGTGGGGTGAATTAAAAGATAAAAAGTGAGATTTAAATGAGCATTTAATCTCAGCCTTAGATCTCAATCTATTTCAGCCATTGGATTTAGGGATCACCCAAAAGTCACTTGGGGTTAGATTAAAGGAGGAAAATGTCATTCATTCTTTCATGAGCAGATTGAGAGAAGGAGAGCAAGAGAGCAAGGGAGATTTCTGGACAGTGAGCTGCGGAGTTTCAGCAACGGAGTTTCAGCAGAGCGGAGTTTCAGCAGGGCGGAGTTTCAGCAAGTCTGTACAGCGGAGTTTCAGCAGGGCGGAGTTTCAGCAAGGCTGAGTTTCAGCAAGACTGAGATAAGTTGCAAAAGTTTGCTTGTTGATTTTTGCCGAATATTTCTCTTACTGTAAAAAGGCATTTTCCAAAAATAAAGAAGAGCTCTCAAACTGGTTTTCCCCAAGAGTTGTAGGGGTTTCTCCAGGGTCACATTGACCAAAAATCTCAGTGTTTAAATGTGTTTTAATAGCTGTTTATTATTGTTGATTTTTATTTCTGCAATTTCCAGCATTCTGTAAAATTTCCAGAATTTGTGTTTTCGGCAAATTTATTTTTTCCAGCTTATTAAATGTATGGTTATGGGAAAGGGCATTTAACTATATGGGAGAAATAAGGAGAAACTGAAAACCGGGGTGGGAAATGAGAAATTTCTACATGGTATCAGAGCTTGAGTGCTGAAGAGCAGTTTGGGACAGAAAAAAGAAAAATTACAGCTGTTGATTTTTCACTTAGAAAATTCCAGCAAGCTGATTTTTTCATAAACAGCAGTTTTATCTTTACTACAGCAGTGTTATTTTTCAGTTTTAGGACAGCAGGATGTCATTGGGATTGAGGGTGGAGGATAGGCTGAATGGGCATATAAATTACAGCGTTTGGAAGGAGAGAATGCATAGTGTCTTTGAGGAGGTAGAAGTCTGGGATATCATGGTGCATACCACACAGAACCCTGTTGTTGTGCCTACTGATGCAACTCAGTTGACAGCTTATAATAAAAAGAACAACAAGGGTAAGACGCTGATTCTAGACGGAATCAAAGACCATTACATTCCTCATGTGAGAGGAAAGAGCAATGCCCATGAGATGTGGACAACATTGTCCAATCTCTACCAGAGTACCAATGAGAACCGGAAGATGGTCCTGAAGGAGAAGCTAAAGAACATTAAGATGGGTAATGATAGTGCAGCTGGATATCTCACAAAGATTACTAATGTGAGAGATGAGTTGGCAGCGATTGGAGAGACCATTCCACCAACTGAGTTGGTGCGGATTGCAGTGAATGGCCTCCCCCGTTCATGGTTGAACTTTGTTGATGGGGTTTGTGCACGTGAGACCCTTCCCACATGGGAGAGGTTTTGGGATGATTGCATTCAGACAAAGATCAGGAAAGGTCAGCTTGGGGCAGCCAAGCCAGTTGAGCAGGATGAGGATGTAGCACTGGTGGCAGGAGGCAAGAAAGACAAAGGGAAGAAGCATGCTTCCACAAGCAGTGGTGGGGGCAAAGGCAAATGTAAAGGTAAACATGGGAACACACAGAAGGACTATTCCAAGGTGAAGTGTTGGAATTGTCAAAAGATGGGACACTATGTAGTTGTGCGTCCGGAGAAGAAGAAGAAGAAGGGGAAGAACCAGGACGTGGCAGCTTCGGCAGAGATTGAGGACTTTATAGGTCATTTTGACCAGGAGTTTGCGTTCACTACGTGTGAGTCCTCTAGTGCAGGATCACCTGCCACACAGGTTCAGAGGGAGCATGCTTTTCCCTCGATTAGCGGAGCATCTTCAGGTATCTGGTATGTGGACAGTGGGGCTTCACGTCATATGACAGGAGTTCGTGAGTACTTCTCAGAGCTTTCAGAGAGTGGCACTGATATAGAGGTAGTACTCGGTGATGACAGAGTTGTTAGAGCAGTCGGGGTGGGGACACTAACATTTCAGAGGGAGTCCAAACCTCCCTTGAAAGTGTCAGATGTTCTTTATGTGCCAGGGATGAGGAAGAACCTCATATCAGTCTCATCTTTGGAGAACAGGTGTTGATGTATCCCAGGGGCACTCCAGCTGATTCAGCTAGAGTGATAGGTGTACGCCATGCAAAGGTGTACAAGTTTGCATTCCAAACCCTTTTGGCATTGAGCAGTAGTACTGACAGCAGAGCTAGCAGTTCTGAGCTATGTGAGATTTGGCACCGCAGGATGGGACATATGTATCATGGAGCCTTGAGGACATTGCGGGAGATCACTACAGGTGTGCCAGATTTCAGTACTGATCACTTTGATACTTGCAGAGGTTGTGCGATGGGCAAGTTTGTCAAATCCCCTTTTCCCAGCAGTGACAGCAGAGCGACTGGGATACTTGATTTGATTCATTCCGATGTGAACGGTCGGATGTCTCATGTTTCCTTGAGTGGATATGAGTACTATGTTTTATTCATTGATGATCACTCCAAGAGGACCTGGATTTAATTTTGAAGACCAAGAGTGAGGTATTCAAGCGGTTTCAGGAGTTCAGAGCTCTTGTGGAGACACAGACAGGTCGAAAGATCAAGTCCCTGAGGTCGGACAATGGAGGTGAGTACACCCTTGGAGCGTTTGTTGACTATTGTGCGGAGGCAGGCATTAGGAGGGAGTTCATTGTTCCTTACAACCCCCAGTAGAACGGGGTTGCAGAGAGGAAGAACAGATCCATCATAGCGGCTGCCAAAGCCATGTTACATGATCAGGGGTTGCCATTGTTCTTGTAGGCAGAGGCCTGCAACACAGTTGTTTACTTGCAGAACAGGAGTCTGCATCGTGCCTTGGGGCACATGACTCTGGAGGAGGCTTTCTTTGGGAAGAAGCTTGATATTGGTCATCTTCATATCTTTGGATGCATTACATACTCCTATATACCCAAGGAGAAGAGGACCAAACTAGAGCCCACCGCAGAGAAGGGTATCTTTGTGGGCTACAGTGAGACCTCAAAGGCCTTTCGGATTTACATTCCTCCACAAAGGAGAGTTGTTGTCAGATGGGATGTGAAGTTCGAGGAAGACAGGGCCTTTAGGAGGTCACGGGAGTTAGAGTATCTAGATCAGCCAGACCCTCAGCAGCAGTTGAGTCAGTTGTAGGGATCCAGTGGGCAGGGATCAGGAGGATCAGGAGGTATATCTATGAGGATGTCAGGTCCGTCAGTGAGCAGTGGCTCACCGAGCCAGAGGGGTGGTGCTTCGGGCAGCATGCAGAGCAGTTCACTAGGGAGTCCACTGATGGACAGTTCACACAGTACCTCAACTTCTACAGGTTCAGGTGCAGGCAGGAGGACAGTAGACAGATGGTCAGGAGTTCAGGCTCCTGATGATGATGAGGAGGAGGAGTTTCATTCTGCGGTGGGAGAAGTGCGCTCAGGGAAGAGGAAGCCCAAGTGGCTTCAGGACACCTTGAGAGATGCCTCATCTGTTGCTGAGCCGAAGAGGCCGGTCAGAGAGAGTAGACCACCTGAGAGGTTTTGTAGCTATATGGTGATGGTTACCAGCATCCTTAACTCTGAGCCTTCTAGCTATGAGGAGGCAGCTAGCCAGCAGGTCTGGAGAGAGGCCATGAAGGAGGAGTATTCTTCTATCATGAAGAATGATGTTTGGGAGGTGGTGCCGAGGCCTGAGGGCAAATCCTTGGTTACTTCCAGATGGCTTTACAAGGTAAAGCATGCTGCAAATGGCAGCATTGAGAAATTCAAAGCAAGGTTTGTGGCTAGAGGGTTCTCCCAGGTAGAGGGAGTTGATTATGAGGAGACCTTCGCTCCCGTGGCTCGATTACTTCGATCCGCTCCATTATATTGATAGCAGCAGAGATGGGTTGGAAGATCCACTAGATGGATGTGAAGACTGCATTTCTCAATGGCTTCATACAGGAGGAGGTGTACATTGAGCAGCCATAGGGCTTTGAAGTGCATGGGAAGGAGTCCCATGTGTACAGACTGAAGAAGGCCCTTTATGGCCTGAAGCAAGATCCTAGAGCTTGGTACTCCAGGATAGATACATATTTGCAGGGGATGGGTTTCACAAAGAGTGAGGCAGATCCAAACCTTTACTTTATTGTGATTAGTGAGGAGCCTCTCATTCTGGTGTTGTATGTGGATGACTTGGTCATTACAGGTGCAGAGAGACTCATAGAGCACTGCAAGAGAGATCTTGCGACAGAGTTTGAGATGAAGGACATCAGCTTGATGCATTACTTTTTGGGCTTGGAGGTGTGGCAGGAGGAGGGGCATTTCTTGCGGGAAGTATATTGTGGACATCCTTAGCAGATTCCACATGGAGGATTGTAGACCCATGTCGACACCGATGATCATCAACTTGAAGAAGCTTCATGCTTCGGATTCCGAGTTGGTGGATCCCACATTGTACAGACAGCTGATTGGTTCCTTGATGTATTTGGTCAACAATATACCAAATATCTGTTTTGCAGTCAACACGATGAGTCAGTTTATGTGTGAGCCTAGGAAGGTTCACTGGGTGGCTGCAAAACACATTTTGTGTACTTGGAGGGGACAGTGGATTATGGTCTGGACTACAGGCAGGGAAATGGAATGAGATTGGCAGGATACACTGATTCTGATTGGGCAGGTTGTGCTTCTGATAGGAAGATCACTTCAGGGTGCTGTTTTGGGTTGGGTTCAGCAGTAGTGTCATGGTTCAGCCAGAAGCAACAGTCAGTAGCACTGAGTTCAGCGGAAGCAGAGTATATGGCAACCAGTCTAGCTAGTTGTGAGGCTATCTGGCTTCGCAAGATGTTGTTTGGCTTATTTGGTCAGCCGTTGAGACCTTCAGTGATTTACTGTGATAATCAGAGTTGCATTAAACTCACAGAGAATCCAGTATTTCATGACAGGTCAAAGCATATCGGGATCAAATATCATTTCATCAGAGATTATGTTCAGAAGGGAGTTGTGAAGCTTGAGTATATTTCCATTGATGAGCAGGTTGAAGATATTCTTACCAAAGCCTTACCACGGGGCAAGCATGTCTACTTCAGAGACAAGATGGGTGTGGTGAGGAACACCTTCCTCGGTAAGAGGGAGTGTTGAAATTTGGTACCGGAGGATAGTTGGTTCCCTTAGGCTTTGATCTTTGGCCTAGGGAAAAGTGTCCAAAAGAATTTAATTTTTCTCCTAAAGTGACTTTATAATTTTATAAAGTTAAATCTAATTTAAAAGTGATTTTAAGTGATAAAGTTACTAAGTCTAATTTTAAAGTGACTTTTATAAAGTCAATGAAAAATTAGAAAGGAAAAGTGACTTTGGAAATAAATGACTAAGTGGGTCTTTATTAAAGTGGGGTGAATTAAAAAATAAAAAGTGAGATTTAAATGAACATTTAATCTCAGCCTTAGATCTCAATCTATTTTAGCCATTGGATTTAGGGATCACCCAAAAATCACTTGGATCACCCAAAAGTCACTTGGGGTTAGATTAAAGGAGGAAAAAGAGGAAAAGGTCATTCATTCTTTCATGAGCAGATTGAGAGAAGGAGAGAAAGAGAGCAAGGGAGATTTCTGGATAGTGAGCTGCGGAGTTTCAGCAGCGGAGTTTCAGCAAGTCTGTACAGCGGAGTTTCAGCAAGGCTAAGTTTTAGCAAGACTGAGATAAGTTGTAAAAGTTTGCTTGTTGATTTTTGTTGAATATTTCTCTTACTGTAAAAAGGCATTTTCCAAAAATAAAGAAGAGCTCTCAAACTGGTTTTCCCCAAGAGTTGTAGGGGGTTTCTCCAGGGTCACATTGACCAAAAATCTCAGTGTTTAAATGTGTTTTAATAGCTGTTTATTATTGCTGATTTTTATTTCTGCAATTTCCACCATTCTGTAAAATTTCCAGAATTTGTGTTTTCTGCAAATTTATTTTTTCTAGCTTGTTAAATGTATGGTTATGGGAAAGGGAATTTAACTATATGGGAGAAATAAGGAGAAACTAAAAACCGGGGTGGGAAATGAGAAATTTCTACATCTAACAATTTTGACACTTCAACTTTGGCAGCTCATAAGTTGAGTTTTACTTGGCCAAAAGAGGCCCAAGATGGCTCGTTGGATAGATAAAATCATGGAGAATATCTATAAAGTGGTTTCATCACCAAATTTGATCACTGAATGAGCCTAAATTTTAGCAGAAGATCAAGCTCTGAATTTTTAAACAAAATTATTTTTTTGCATTTTCATTTTCTCATAACCTCTGTTGAATATAGATCCATTTGAATATATTCACCTTGACGAATTATATCTTTACAGGGATCAATGAAAATCTCATATTTCCTTTTATTTATTTAATTTTTTATTGGAGATATTTTATGTTTCGTATTTGGTATTTTGATTTTAATTTGTATTTTAATTGAATTTTAATTGGTTTTGGTAGGAAAACAGGTGAAGAGATGAGGAAAATAATATTTCAATCAATGGAATTTCTCCAGCAATAAAAGAAAAGGAGTTTGGACCATGAAATTGTTGGAGCAGAATTACTCTTCAATAGCTCCCCTATTTTGGAATTCATTTTGGTAAATTATAAATAGTGGTTTGTAGAATGTGCAAAGGGCTTCTCTTTTCTGCAATTTTGTAATTCTTAAAGCACTATTGTAATAGGAATTTTAGGGTTGTAGTTAGAGAGGATCAATCTCAGATTTGGGAATTATTAGGATTTGTCTTTTTCCTTTTTGAATTGTGTATGAGAGGCAGAGCTTACACTATTGCAACTCTTGCTTTTAGCAGCAGATTTTATGCTTTGGAGAAAATTGTAGGAGATTAGATTCAAAGAACATAACAGGAGAACAGGTTCAAATTTATTTGTATTAGAAATACTATTATTTTTAATATGAAATTCATTTTTTATGGCATAATTATGTTAATTGGATTTATATTATGCACTATTGTAGATATGAATTCATGTCTTACATATTAGTTATCTAATCTCTTTGTTTCATAGATCTGTTGTTAATTTCCTCTTATTCGCTTATGCTTAAATCATATTTCTAGGTAACTATTTACTCGGAAATTTGTCATTTAATTTTGATTTAATTTCTATTGGAATTATGAGAACTACTTCCTAATGTTTTTGGTTCATCATTCATTATTAATAGATCTCTAAACAACATGTTTGGTAAATTATAATATCAGTTAATCAAACTACTTCATTAGACAAATATTCATTATCAACCAGGCGCATTGAAATCTCAATCATTTAATTATTTTGCTCTCAGTTGGGTTAGATCTATATCTTCCTAATCGAGATAGGCTCAGGATCTTTTTCCTTTTGTTTGCATTCTAGGATTAATTCGCATTTAGATTTAATTCTACATTCCTAGAATTCCTCTTATCAAAGATACAAACATTAGTTGTGGCTTAGCTAAACCTTAGATCATCTTAAGGATCACTTTCTTACCTAATCAGCAAGAAGAGTCCATCTGATGTCTCTTCTCTATTGATAGCTGAAAGTCACACTTTAAACCAGTAGAGATAGAGAGAAGGTAATTGGACCTAGTTTAACCAGTTGGAACCACCATTTCAAATGGAAAAGGAGCTTCTCTAAGGTCCCGACCAGGTGGTCTCCCTTATAATGTTGAGGCAGAGAACTTCGATCCTTCAACAGATCTACAAGGATCTAATATTGATCTCTATCCGCAAACAAATCCTTTATATTGAGCTTCCATAGCTCAAAACTTTTTCCATTGAATTTCTCAATCATTATCTTTCCACTATTCATCATTTCCTTTCACCACAAGAATTGATCTCGCAAATCTCCCATTGTAACAAGGTCTGCCACAAGCCCGAGCAAAAACCCTTCAGCAGAAAAGGTGTCCCCTTGAAGCCGAAATTGCTATGATACTAAATGTAATTATTAACCCTGTAAAGAAATTACCTGCAAAACGAATTCTTAAAACAAAAAAAATATACAATGACGAGAACATAAAACAAATATACACAGATATTTTCCCCTAGATCCCAAAAGTAGGAATACCATATTGAATTTTCATTATATTCCTTTCAATGTTACAATACATATATACATGCTGAAGCATTCATAAACTCCTAATCCATTAACCTTGGATTATAATGTAACTGTAGTTCCCTTGACTGGATCTATAAAATACCATGGGCAGAAAATCATCATGCCCAAAACCATGTGCAAACCCCATGCACAAAACCACAGGTAGGTCCTCCCACCATATTTGGTTCCGCCCCCATCCTTGGTTCCACACAACTATCACTGGGTACGCATAAAATAAAATAAAAAAATTTGAGGCATTGCCCCGAACTCCATGCCGCATGGAAACAATATAACCCACACCCAACAATGTGTTCCTTTCTTTGATGATAAGTATAATTTAAATGAGATATTGAATTGTATGTGAATATGTTAACATTAATTCAATTAAATTTTTAATTGAATTAATCATCTTAGATTTATTTAATTAACGTTATAGGTTGTAAATCTATATTTTCAGTCACACGTTATCTTTCTAATTCACATAATTGTGTGAATACCTGGGTTATTTAGTATATAGCTTAGTTCAATTTCTTTCTTATTTATTCTGCATATTGTAATCAGTCAACCCAACACCACTCACTCCATATATATTCCATACCACTTAACTCTCCAGTTTTTGGAGTATTTCCTTTTTTATGGGTAACTGGACCCAGTTGAACCAGTGAGAACCACCATTACAAACAAAAAAGAGTCTAATTTATAGCTCTAACTAGGTGTTCTCCCTAATTTTGATGGTCATTTTTGGCCATCTACATAACTGAGGGAGACAATATTGGCATGTTAAGATAACTCGCCGGGAGAATATATTAAAATCCATGGACACACTTTTTTTACCATTGAGAACTCAACAAATAATTACTAGCCATTATTAATGCAAGAAATAAGAAGCAATGATCATATATAAGTTACATCCCACACATGAATTCACAAAATCTTACTAAAGTAATAATGTCTATACTATTGAGAATTGCTACATTGGACCTCTATATAACAAGGATTAGATTATTTCATCAAACTTCAAGGTAGTTGTATTCCTACCTATAACAACAACTAGGATATCCCACGAGTCAAGTAGAGAACACAATAGATTGATGCATTTATCTTCGTCTGAAATTTAATATCAACATATTACAACTACCTTACCATAGTATTAAAGGCATTCATATGTTGTCGCTGAGTCTCCATTCTTCATCCTAAGATTATACAAATTTTTCCTTAGGAAAAATTTGTTCACTGGAGACTTAGATTGATACAAAGTCCCTAACTTGTCCCATAAAGACTCTGTCATAGCTTCCCCTGATACATTTAACAATACTAAACCTAAGAGACACATTCATATTGTGCTCTTCACCTTCTAATCTAAATTCACTCAGTCTTCTGTTGACATTCTTGTTGGTGTCATACCTGGATCTACAATGATCCAGTATTGATCTCTATCCACCAACAAATCCTCCATCTTGAGCTTCCACAGCTCAAAACTTTCTCCATTGAATTTATCAATCTCTATATTTACATTATTCGCCATTTCCTTTCACTGCAAGAATCGATCCCACTGATTGTTGAGAATTCAATAGGGCAATGAATATGTCAATTCTCTTAACTTGATAACTGCTTGAGTTAACGTTTTACTTATTATCTTTGTTCTTTATTATTCCAATGTGAAATACATCAAACAACTACCAAAATAGTAAGAACACTGACTCAATATATAAGCTGCAAGACAGGGCCAAAACCTCTCCTCTTGAGGGGAAAAACCGAAAATCTCTTCTTTATTTTTCATATCTTTCAATTGATGAATACCATGACCTAGACTCAGACAAATACCCTCCAAGATCAAATCTCCCATGGCCTCTTGCTGCAATCTCTTTGACCTCCCAGTAGTTATGAAATTTTGCTGCCTAGCAACTGTTGCAACTATTGATGCTTCTCTAGGAGACTTCAATCTCCCTCTAATAGTCTTCCTCTTGAATTCGCTTGCCTTGAGTTGAGTCCTAGGGCTATTAATATTCCATAAGAGACCTTCGCTTTCCTTCCCTTCTCTTTTTCTTCAGAAATCGAACCACCATAGATCCCAACGCAGAAACCCTAACTTTGATATTCCCAGAAGAATAGAATAGACCTAGAAACACTTCGACTTCTTCTTCTTCTGATTATTCACATAAGAGATGAGTGGCTGACTGATACAAATGGAGGACGAGTTACTCTTATATAAAGGCTTATTCAAGGTTATACGTGGATCTTCATGTAGGTTGACTTGACAGCTCATTAGGTCGATTTATCTTGGACGTATTTTGACACTTTAAAGACAAAATAATTTTTTCTTTACAATTTACAATGTGCCCATAGGGTCTTAAATATATGACAATGAATCTTATGCCTAGGAAAAACACTAAAAGCGCTCAATGGGTTCTTGACCTATAAAATAAAATAACTTGAGCATGAAACCCATGCTCCAATAATAATAATAATTTCTTTTCCATTTTATGTTTACAGGAATACATTTCATACTTATGAAGACCGAACCTAGTTACACATTTTTCAATACTCCCTCTTAACTAGGGAGGTATTCATAAGAGGGACATGGTAATTCTCAATATGAAGAGATCTCATAAGAATATTCGTATTGGTAACCCATCTGTCTAGCATCATATTAACCAGCATTGGCACATAGCAAGGCCTTGACTAACAACTCTATCTCTCCGCAAGATCAAAGCACAATGTTGGCAAGACCAATGATGTTTAGACACCATCATCATTGTCTCCCAAGGTACAAACCCCACTCGGGTGTTCACATAGAATGACCTCCCATTAGACTATTCTTATCTTGGGTAGATAATCCTCAAATAATATCAGTCAATGACTACTCTTGTCTTGAATTCCCTACCACATTCTAAAAGAGTATTGAATTCTAGATAGTTACCCAATCCTCCATTCTTTCTTCCCAAGTGAAGACAAGAATGTAGTGTCTATCTCTCCCTCTCAATTAGGGAGGAAAAATCTACTAAACCAAGTTTTCCTCTTAAGCATACAAGCTTCTTGTTTGGAAGTAGTTTTGTCAATATGTCAGCTACATGTTCATCAGTGGGGATATACCATAGCTGCAACACACCATTTTGTACTAGCTCTCAAATATAGTGATATGTGTTGTTGATGTGCTTTTCTTTCCATGGAATATTGGATCCTCAGACAAACGAATACAACTAGTGTTATCATAAAGTATCATTGTAGGGTTCATCGGTTCTTCAAACAAGTCGGATAGTAGATTCCTTAACCATACTGCTTCTCTGCTTACTTCACATGCTACAACATATTCAGCCTCAGCACTACTCAAAGCAATGGTGCCTTTCTTTCTGCTCATCCATGAGACCTTGGAGGGTCCTAAACTAAAACATCCTCTCATAGTGCTTCTTACACTGCCTTCCCAGTCATAATCTATATAACCAATCAATTGGACATCATTCCTTCTATCATATTTCAGACAATAGTTGATGGTTCCTCACAGATATGTTAGAATATGCTTTGTTGTTTTCCAATGATCATGTTTCGGCTCCAATTGGAATTAACTGAGTACATTTACTGCAAAACATATGTTTGGTCGAGTATTCACCAAGTACATTAATGAGCCAACAAGTTGTCTATACCTAGAAGGATCCACATGGATTGATTCAGAAATCCTTAGTCTCTTTAATTTTTTGACCATTGGAGTGGTCATAGCTTTATAGTCCATCATGTTGAACTTCTTTAGAACCTTGATCACATACTTTCCTTGACCCAAATAGATTTCATCCAGTTCTTGCCAGACTTATTGTCCCAAATAGTGATGCATCAGCCCAAGATCCTTCATGTCAAATTTTGCTACCATTTTCTTTTTACATTCTTCCATTCGACCTCCTACACCTGTCAATAGAATATCATCTACATACAAAAGAATAATTACAAGTTCATTATTTACAACCTTAATATAAAGGTTCGAGTCAGCAGAACTTTTTGTGAAGCCTATTATTTATAGGTATGCATCCATTCTAGCATACCATGCCCTTGGTGCTTGCTTTAGGTCATATAATTCTTTCTTCCATCTGAAGACATATGCCTTCCTATCTTTGACTTTGAATCCCAAGGGTTTTTCTATCTAGACTTATTCATCTATATTTCCATTTAGAAACGTGGTCTTGACATCGATTTGGTGGATGTCCCATCCCTTCGATGTTGCCAGAGAGATTAATGATCGAATCATTGCATATCTTTTTGTTGGAACAAATGTTTCTTCATAGTCGATGCCTTCAAGTTGAGAGAACCCTCTAGTCAAAAATATTTCTTTATACTTATCTATACTTCCATTAGTTGCATGCTTGATCTTATAGATCCACTTAGAAGTAACCAAATATTTGTCTTCGGGCCTAGGTATGATCTCCCAAACTCCATTCTTCATTATATATTGGTACTCTTCATTCATGGAATCCTTCCATTCTCAGTGTTCTACAGCCTCTTCAAAGGTGGATGGTTCTTATTTATTTTGTAAGGTATGTAGCATACCTAGAATATTTCTTGGGTCTCTTAATTTCTCTAAATAACCCTTCCGTTGCCCCATGACCTTCTACATCAAGTAGTATGGATTTCGACCAATTAGGTATTTTCCTTGTTTCGGGAATGACCACATGTTGAACAGGTTCACTTGTCCCTTCTTCTTCATGGTGTGATCCTTCTCCTTCCTTGTCAACTTCCTCTTCAAATATTGGAAGTTCTTCATCATCAGAGTCTATGGAAAGTTATTTTGACTTCTTGAATGATATACTCTCATCAAATATGACACTAGGACTAACTTCAACGTGATATCCATATTTCATATAGATTCTATAGGCCTTTGATGAGTTACTATACCCAACAAATATTCCCTTCATACCAGAAGGATCTAACTTCTTTCTTTTGTCCTTTGGTATATGAATATATACAAGACACCCAAATATTCGGAGATGATTTATAGATGGCTTCTTCCCAATGAACACGTCTTCCCGAGTCTTTTTATCTAGAGATCTGTGAGGACATCGATTTTGAATGTAGGTCACTTTCTTTGTTGCCTCTCCCCACATAAACTTAGGTAGATCTTGATCGTGTAACATTTCTTTTACACTTTCTTCAATGGATATGTTTTTTCTTTCTGCAACTCCATTTTGTTCGGGATTGTATGGGATTATCAGATCCCTCTTAATCCCAAACTCCTTACAGAAGTCTATAATCTCTTTGGATGTATATTCTCCTCCATTATCAGATCTCAGTATCTTGACTCTTCTTTCTATAAGGTTCTCTACTTCAGCCTTGAATTCCTGAAATTTGTAAATACTTCATCCTTGGTTTTCATTAATTAAACCCAGGTTTTTCTTAAATGATCATTTATGAATGTGACATAGTATAAATTTCCTCCAAGTGATTTTGGATTCATAGGGCCACACACATCAAAGTGAATGAGATCCAAGATTTCTTTTGACCACGAAGCACTGCTTCCAAATGGTCCCTTGGTATTCTTTCCCAATGCAAATCCCTTGCAAACACCTTCATGATCCTCCTTCAAATTCGGTGTTCCATCTACTATGGAGTTTAAAATTGGAAGTATTTTAAAATGTAGATGAAAAAACCTTCAATGCCAAATTTCACATGGACTAATCTCAATGTGAACTAGGGCTTGGTTTACAGGATATATTAATTTGTAAAGCCTTCGTTATCAAATACTAATAACTTGAGCTTGATCTATGCTTGATTATTTTCCCCAAACAACTACATTTCCATTAATGAAGGCTACTCTATCTCCTTTATCTTCTAAACTTGAAATAGAAAGTGAATTTTTATGCAAACCTGGAAAAAATAGAATGTTGTTGATGTGGATGTTGCTTCCATCATCGAGTTTTATGGAAGTTGATCCAATTCCCTTCACCAAATAGCTTTTGTTGTCTCCAAGTTCCACAAAGTAAGCGTATTTTCCTTTAGATAAGGCCTTCAATTGGTTGGAGTTACCAGTGATGTGCCTTGATGCACCACTATCAATTACCCATATATCTTCGTCTTGGAATGTACCAGAGAGAGCCGAGAACAAACCTTCATCTCTTTCATTGATTGGTTATTTCTTTGAAGAGAATAAGAAACTATCTTGATGAACTTCTTCATTCTGGATTTTAGACATCTGTGGTTTATATTTTCTGAGTTAGTAACCGGAGAACCCACAGTAATACCCATATTCTGTCAACGTTTCAAATCCCAACAGGGATCCATCATCAGGACTATTTTTGAATGTTGATAGTAGAAGAGCTAAATTGCGAGATTTAAAACATTGTATTTTGAAACGTTGATAGAATATGGGTATTACTATGGATTCTCCGGTTACTAACTCAGAGAACTTCTTCATTGTAGAGGAGATCTTCATGATTCCCTTAGAGAACCAAAGGTCTGATACCATGTTGAGAATTCAATAGGGAAATGAATATGTTAATTCTCTTAACTTGATAGCTGCTTGTGTTACCTTTTTACTTATTAAATTTGTTCTTTATTATTTCAGTGTGCAATAAATCAAACAACTACTAAAACAGTAAGAGTAGTGATACAGTATATAGGTTGCAAGCTAGGGCCAAAACTCCTCTTGAGGAGAAAACCCAAAAATATCTTCTTTATCTTTTAGATATTTCAATTAATCAATACCGTGACCTAGACTCAGTCAAATACCCTCCAAGATCAAGTCTCCCACCGCCTCCTGCTGCAATCTCTTCGACCCCCTAGTAGATCCGAAATTCTGCTCCCTAGCAATTGTTGTTGCTTCCTTAGGAGACTTCGATCTCCCTCTAATAGTCTTCCTCTTGACTTCACTTACCTTGACTTGAGTTCTAGGGCTAGTAAAATGCCCTAAGATACCTTTGCTTGCCTTCCCTTTTCTTCTGATTCAAAAATCAAACCACCAGAGATCCCAGCGCAAAAACCCTAACTTCGATGTTCCCAGAAGAATAGAATAGGCCTAGAAACACTTCGACTTCCTATTCTTCGCGCTTCCTTCTTCAAATTTTCATCTTCGCATAAGAGATGAGTGAGTGAGTGATCCAAATGGAGGACGCTTTCCTCTTATATATAGGGTTCTTCAAGGTTGGACGTGGCTCTTCATGTAGGACGACTTGAAAACTCATTAGGCTGACTTGATCTTGGAGGTATTTTGACACTTTAAAGACAAAATAAATTTTTCTTTACAATTTACAATGTGCCCATAGGGTCTTCAATATATGAAAATAAATATTATGCCTAGGACAAACCCTAGAAACACTCAATGGGTGCTTGACCTATAAAATAAAAGAACTTCAGCATGAAACCCATGCTCCAATTATAATAATAATTTCTCTTTCATTTCATATTTACAAGAATACATTTCATACTTATGAAGATCGAACCTAGTTACATGTTTTTCAACACAAATCTCCCATTGTAACATGGTCTACCACAAGCCTGAGCAAAAACCCCTCAACAAAAACGATGTCCCATTGAAGTTGAAATTGCTCTGATACCAAATGTAAGTTTTAACCCTATAAAGAAATTACCTGTAGAACGAATCCTTAAAACAAAAAAAATATACAATGGCGAGAACATAAAAAAATATACACAGAGATTTTTCCATGGATCCCAAAACCGGGAATATCAGATTGAATTTTCACTATATTCCTTTAAATGTTACAATACATATATATACATGTCAAAGTATTCATAAACCCCCAATCCATTAGCCCTGGATTAGAACATAACCGTAGTTCCCTTGACTGGATCTACAAAATACCATGGGAGGAAAACCATCATGCCCAAAACCATGTGCAAACCCCATGCACAAAACCATGGGTAGGTACGCCCACCATAATTGGGTTTGCCCCTCATCCTTGGGTCCACCCAACTATTATTGGGTCCGCATAAAATTTAAAAAAAATCTGGGGCGTTGCCCCAAACTCCATGATGAATGGAAAGAATATAATACACACAAAGCAATGTGTTCCTTTCTTTTATGATAAGTATAAGTTAAATGAGATGTGTAAATTGTATTTGAATCTGTTAACATTAATTAAATTAACTATTTAATTGAATTAATCATCTTATATTGCTTTAATTAACATTACAAGTTGTAAATCTATATTTTCAATCACACTTTATCTTTCTAATTCACATAATTGTGTGAATACCCAGGTTATTTGGTATATAGCTTAGTTCAATTTCTTTTTTATTTATTCTACATATTGTAATTAGTCAACCCAACTTCACTCACTCCATATATCTTCCATACCACTTAAGCCTCCATTTGTTGGAATAATTCCATTTTTATGGGTAATTGGACCTAGTTGAACAAGTGAGAACCATCGTTCCAAACAAAAAAAAGTCTAATTTATGGCTCTAACCAGGTGGTCTCCCTAATGTTAATGAAGGTAATTTTTGGCCATCAACATAACCGAGGGAGACAATATTGGCATGTTAAGATAACTTACTGGGAGAATATATTGAAATCCATGGACACACTTTTTTTACCATTGAGCACTCAACAAATAATTACTATCCATTCTTAATGCAAGAAATAAGAAGCAATGATCATATATAAGTTAAAACCCACACATGAATTCAAAAAATCTTACTTAAGTAATAATGTTTATACTATTGAGAATCGCTACATTGGACCTCTATATAACAAGCCGAGAAATGAATTATCTTTGAGAGAAGATGTTAAAATGACCATAGTGCAATCATCATCCCACATTATGACATATTGTTGGGTAGGATAAAGGGTAATGTCTATAGATATTTATATGTTTTCACTAAGACATACAAAATAGTGGTTCATTTGTGGAAGCCCATAAGAACAACAAGGAAAAACAAAGTTTTGTTAAAAAAATGTTTAAAAATAACACAATAGTGAGTTGTTGGAACAAAAATAATGGTCTCCATAGATGAATAGCATCATATGGGCATGGTCATCAAAGGTAGGATGAAAAGGAGAGATAATAAAAGTAAATTGGAAGGGAATTGAGGAAAATGAGGTACAATGAGAACAATTTGAATAAATTTGGGGAGTGATAATGATGTCAACAAACGAAGCTTTATTTGAACGAAGAACTAAAAACCTCTACACTTGTCATTTTTTAATGCCTTATATCCTATAAGAACTCATAAATTAGTAGTTAGTTTTAATTAATACTTGTTGCTTCATGTAAATATTGAATGTTGATTGCTCTCTTCTCTTTTGGGATACAATTTTTGTCAATATATTTTCCACAATTAAAACAAGTTATAGTGTTTTTAGCTAAGGTGAGGAAGCTGGTAAAAATAACTAACTCATGGTCATAATTTTGTTTATATGGAACCTTATTGTACATTGCCTCAAATATTTGTGAAAAAGGTACAACTCTGGAATGAAATGATTGATATACTTGTTTTTACTTTATTATGTCTCTTTAATCGTAATATATTTAGCAATGTATGTTATTATGATGTTATTCATACAAAAAAAAAATGACAATTATACATGAATCTTGGATTTAGATATTTTATACACATTAGAAAATAAATTCAAAATATTGAAATCAAAATATGCATTGTAACAATTCAGTATTAACACTTTTGGAATCAAAATTTATAATTTCATAATTGGAACTCACAATTTTGGGATCAAAATTGATACTTTTGAATTTCAAAATTCACACTTTCAAAATTGAAATTCATAATGTTGGTATCAGAGCTACACACACCAATAGCCTTATTTTATGTGACCATGTTGGCCATCTTCGAGAAGTATTGTTCTACAACAACAAAAGCTAAATCATTATGATTTTTTTTTCATGGGGATCCTAAGAGAAAATCCTCATTAATAGACTCTCAAGTCCTATTAGAATTAATAGATGTGTACACAAACTTGAATGATTGAAATACTGAAGTATAATTTCTTGATGAAGATTGAATAAAGGCTAAAAGAATAAGAATCCTCACAAGTAATTATCTTGTATTAGAAATTCATGCTTGCAATTGAATTTCCAACATGGTATTAGAGCTAGGCTATAGGGAAGTGAAATCTCTTGCCCTAGTTCAAGTCACAAGAAGCCTTATGATGGACCTAAAAAGCTCTAAAGGTTAAATCTCCATAGATCTCAAACCCAAGTTCTTTGTCTATGGTCAAGGTCATTTAGAAGCATATTCGAGTTTTGATGCAGAGATAATAACACATCTCTGTGATAATAATATTGGAGAAAAGTTTTGTGACATTAACCCTATGGAAAGGCAGTGAATCCTTGTGAGAAGAAATACCATCAAGCTTGGCATCCATGTGACAGAGTTCACTCAAACATTTTTTCAAACACTTTGATGGCACACTCAAACAAAACTCAAATTCAGAGTTACAAGGCAGATCTGAAGTTATAAGGTTTGTATTATAGCCACCCAATTAATGGTATCAAATGTAATATTTCCTTCGTGCAACCATGGGAAGGACTCCATACAAATTTGTGGCTTATGGTATCTGCAACTGTAAATCTAACCAATAAACTTGCATGGCAACTCAAAGAGAAAACAAACTAGCACCCAGTAGTATATTGGCTCTAATGGATAAGCATTGTCTTGGGAAGCAGCAGACCCTTTGAATGTATTTATATATTTCAAGGGCCAGATTTAGCCCCATTGCCTACCAAATTTAGCGTTAAAAGGTTAAACTTGTGACTGAAAAGAAAGAATACAAGTGCCTTGTTTTTTGTCTTGGGTACATGGAGTCCAATGTGCGAAAAGAAGGGAGTTTGTGTAGTAAAAGGAAGGTGCTCTAGGCATACCTCTAAAGGTAAAATAAACCCTATTTCTAGATCTCTAAAGAACTCAGAAAATCTCACCAACAATCATTATAAAAGAGACATGAAATGAAGGACATAGAAGTTAATAAAAATAACTAAATAAGAACATGAATTGACTACACAAGAATGAGGACCTGCATAAGAGTTTTGAGTCCAATTTGAACAATTTAAAAGCTTGAAGAAACCAAATTTCCATTTTGTTGCTTTGTTGCTCAGCCTTTTGTTGTGGCCCTAGCAGATCAATGTCTCCTTGATGCGACCCTAGTAGATCATTGTCTTGGTGCTCAAACAATCAAGGTTTATGTTGACCAAGAACTGTAGGGGAAGTCTCACCACGACTCTGTAGTGATTCAAATCAAGAATCGATGGTTTGGTCGTGAGGGAAGGAGAACAAAGGGGGAATGAAGATTATGGCACGAAAGAAGCCTTGGTGGAAGATAAAAATAATATGTATAATATATTATATATAATTATTCTTATATATTATATATAATATAGCCTAGGTGAAGAGGTAGCCTACCAAAAGGAAGTCGAATAAACTATCAACTTTTATTCACGTAGGAGGAGTCAAAATGCTTCACAAAGGTCAAGAAAAATGTCATTTTTTTTAGTTTTGGCAGTGAAAATTCCTTTTGTTCACCGCAATTCCGACGACCTATTTCTAAGAAGTCAGAGTTATGACGAAGTACTTCTAGACCATCGCAATCAAGATGAAAGATACTATTCATCGCAATTTTGACTCCTACGAAAGGTTGTCGGAATTGGGATGACCTAGAAATAGTCTGTCGCAATTCTGACTGCCTGGAAATAGGACAACGGAATTGTGACAAACATGGGAACTTTCTCACTGCCAAAACTAAAAAAAAAAAAATACATTTTTCTTGACCTTTGTGATAGTATGGGCCATATCATTAGACTATGTCGTCGAAATTTAGTCCTATAAGTAGTAGTGCCAAAAATTTGGGGCTCAAACTTTAAGATGGAATATCTCCTCAACCATGAGGAGCCACAAGGCATACCACCTACCATTAGAAACAACATGGCGATTATTATCAAATGATGGTGGTCTAGCATGCATTCTCAAAATCATATTCCATAACAAGAGTGGGGAAAATGGGGGTTTCTTCTAGTTTCTAGTGGAGTTAACATTGATGACAACTAATTTTCAACACTTTCAATAGCCCATAAACCTCTACTGAGTTATTTGTGAGTTTGCCTAGCACCAAGCTATACTCTATTTAAAATTTTCCCACTAGGGTTAAGAATAACTCCTCATGTTCCTGCTCCTGCCACCCCTATAAAATTATATATATATATATTTTTTTTTCTCGGTAAAAGACTAAGCTATTATATTATGTACAGGATTCAAAAATACATCATGGTGAAACAAGAGAGAGTCAGGCTCTGGGTATGTCACCCGAGAGCAGAAGAGGCATCCAAAAACTAGCCCACGTAGGGGCGCCAGACACAAAAGCCAGGCTTCCATAAGAGCATGCCCACGCAGGGGCACCAACCATCTCGTCCCGCGCAGGGGACACCGACCTTACCCAGATCATTAACACAAAATTGAACATGGACATTAAACCAGACACGAAAGAGACCAGAAGCATTGTTACTTTAACAGAGGCAAAAAACAAATAGCAGAAGACCAAACAGAAAGCCATAGAAACCTTGTGTGCGGGGGTCATCAGTCGTCCATTTGTACCTCCTCTACCTGGCACCAGCCATAGGCCTCTCTTTCAACCGCAGTGGGAAAGGTGTCTTCCTCCTCGCTAGTTCCCGGCTTCTGATCTGGCTTGCGTTGCATTACGTTTTCCAGGTCTGAGGCCGACCCTTTAACCTCTTGCTCCTCAGCAGCTTCAGAGGCCGCTGCTCCATGCTTCTGATTGTCATTCGTCCCCTGCCCCTGTTCATCCAGGGCGTCCTCATCTTCCCGGGCATTTTCTATGAACAGGACTGAGACATGCGCACTGATCCTCGGATTGTTCATGGCGCTGCTGAAATTGAAGATAGCCGAACCAAAGGCAGGCAAGGCATTCGATCTAGAAGCCCCTACATCCATGAATTGGCTGGAGTGGAGAGGGTTGGCGCCAGTGGAGCGAGCAATGTTGTAGAAGTGCCTCGGAGGCTAAGCATGCGCTGCCGAGGTCTCACCATTCTCGTGGGAGGCAGGGGAAAGAAATTCCAACAGACAACAGGGTAGTCCAGACCCCCTACAACCAGACTTCCTGCAACCAACGCCGACTGAGGAATGAACCAGACAGACGGAGAAGAAATCCCGACAGAGACGGAGAGGCCAGGCAACTGCCATACCACAAACATTCTCTGATCCCACGCATCGATACCTCTTATGACTTCACCGTCTCTGCTTTGGAGCGCCCCCGCCATAACTGCTGTCGTCGCCTGAGCCAAATTACCTCGCGGAGCATTTACTCTCGCCTGCCAATCCACCTTATACCATCTGCTCTCGCTGGCTGTATTACCTACGGCTGCCACGTGATGGCCACGGGCCGGCAGGTGGCCATCCTTCGTCGCCTGTCCCATCTTAGTTATCACCCGCATCCGGGGAAAATTATATATATTAAACTATACTTATATTTCAAATTATTTATCAATTGCAAAATTTATTAAAATTACTTTATTCTTGACTGGAAAATGTGACTTTTTGCTTTTATTTTCAATTTTAATTTAATTTATTTCATTTTTTATTTTTATTTATTTTAAATATGGTATATATTCATATTTAATTCACTTTATAAACATAACGTATATTGTTTTAGTATTATTTATTGTAAATGATAATTTTATTAATAATTTTATTATAAAAATGAAATATTTTGAATATTTATTTTTTAAATTAAAAATTTGGAAAAAAAAAAATTATATATATAGAGAGAGAGAGAGAATCAATATATATATATATACAGCATTAACAAAAATAGAATAAAATCAAAAAATAAAACAATAATTTAAAAAACAATAAAATATAAAATTGATTTTAAAAAATGATTATTCCAAATCAAAAATCTCAAAAACAAAACCCCCTCCCTTTCAATTTCCCCTATTCTCCTTTCTCCTCATTCCTTCTTTCCACATGGCCCACTCCATTTTCCATATCTCATCCTTCCCCTCCATACATCCATCATCACTCCCCTCTTTTTTTCATCCATGTCCCATCTTACCTCCACGCTCTCAAAATATGAGTGGCCATGTACTAATGTCCTCCACCTCATCCTACGTCATCTCACAATTCTCCCCCATCTACCAATGTAATTGGTTGGTTGGCCAAATTTGGGATATGGGGTATGGAGTGAGACAAGGCTAGGGTGGAATGGGGTTAGTGCTCCATGGAGTGGGAAAGGATGCCACATATGGAGGGGAGGGAGGGAAGGAGTGAATTTGCTTTTGGTATTTCTTTTTTAATTGTTTTTTAGTCCTTATGACTATTTATCATGTAGTAAGATTAATTTTCCTTACAGTTATAAAATTAGGATTTTTATGTATAATTTTTGCAAACATTTATCTTCATTGTGATTGTATAAGTGGAGGTGACCAAACAATTTTCCTTTATGGGGTGGCAATGTGAGGTCGCAAGAGAAATTAGGGAAGATATGGGGAAATTGCAAGGTGAAACCTAGACCAATGACATCCAGAGATAATACATGGTTTACGGTATATATTTCTGTGATAGAAATATTGCAAGTTCCATTCATGCATAATATTAAATTCCTCATGTGTTTTCGCCTTGGAGTCTTAAATTCTCTATAGCAAATTCCTTTCAAGGATCACATTGCCTAAGCCTCACATTTAGTCCCTTTTGGTTTCTCATTGAAATCATGGAGTCTAATGAAGAACATCTCAAAGAGAGAGTTATTGTCATTAGGGTACATGGTAGCTATTTCAAGGTTGTGGGTGTTTTCATTCTATATTTTTGAGGTTGAGGGAGTAAACACATAGGACAGCATCAAAACCACTTTGGAAGCTGGGATCTAGCCCTCCCAGTGTTATCGGGAATCTAGTGTCTATGCAGAGCTGCTAGTCCCACTAAGGCTGGTAGCTACCTTAGAAACAAACAAACTAAAACCACTTCCGTTTTCCTTTATAAGAAGTAGATAAGAGGGGAACAAAGGAGACCAACTGGTGGGCCCCAGTATTGTAGCAATAATGCCACAACTCCTGGAACTCCCTTCTTTAATTTTATCAACCCGGTAGTTCGTAACAAACTTGGAAGCGACGGTGCTGTATGCACAAGTACTAGCTCTTGCCGCAGCTGTCACTTGGTCAGCTGGCACAAGTCCGCTAGGGGCTCAAGCCAACTTCTATGAGCTCTTAGAAGAAGCTTTTTAACTGATGGACGAAAGCTAACTCAAAGGAAGCTAATCTACTTGCGGAAAGAAACTGAAAGCCAAAAAGAAACGCAAACCCTAGAAAACCCTAATTCTACCAACTAGTCCTACTGATGCAAAGGAAAGAATGCAAACTACGAAAAGAGATGCCATTACTTCTAGGAAGGTAAAATGCATGTGTCTAAGTTATCACTATCTGAAGAAAACATCTTTTTGTATTTTTGCTTAAGTTGTTGAAATTATCATGCATGTGCTTCTAACTAGTTTTCCACTGTGCAGGGATGGATCAAGGGATGAAATGCTTGGGGAAAGGTTGGGATGGTACAGAGAGGGTCTAAGGGATCCCTAACATTCTTTCTGAGAGTTTCACAAAGTCTGGATGCCATGCAACCGTGTTTATGAACTTCTACAGGAAGTCTGCAGGGGTTTCTACAGGAAGTTCTGTAATTCTTCTACAGGATGTTTCGTGATTGGGTTTTTGACTGGTAGGTGAGTGGGAGAGAATGCATGAATGGGTAGGGAGGTAGGGTAGGGGCCTGGAATGACCCAATGACTGAGGGATGAGGTGATGAGAGGGTGTGGAAGTCTAGCTTGCATCAAAGAAGGTTTAGGCAATGGAAAGGCAAGAAGGTAGGGTTACGTGGCAAAAGAGTAGATGGGAGATGAGGAAACAGACTTGGTGATGGAGGAGCTGATCTGGACGAGGCTTAGATGAACGAGGAGGTGATGAAGGTGCCCTGCATAGTGTTTACCTTATCAAACCAACTACGTCTTGCATACAATCAAAATATTAGATGATCTATCTAACAGTTTAATGAGATCAGTGAACAGCGACCTTATTCATGACAAAAATTACGTACAGCACGTGAACAAAACATTATCAAAGAGATATAAACGCATGACTAACTCCTACCAATCCATCCTAAACATAAAAAGCTACTTTAACCAACAAAAACAACCAAAATAACAAAGCAAGATCTAAAGAGCAGATTTTATTTTAAGAACGCAGCAACACATAAAGATAAACAAGGGAGGTATTGGGTGCTTGAGATGGGCCCAACCCCAAGAGCTACAGCCTCCCAAGAGAGATTTAGAGCTGGTGCAAAGCTTAATTCATCTTTATTAATCAAGAATGAAGAGTTACATCAAAACTGTCCACAAGGAGAGCTTGAGAATGAGCTGAAAGCAAAGCTAATCTTTTGCATACAAATCGAATTACAAAATGACTACAACAAGGCTATGAAATGACTAACTACTAGCTACTATCTACTTGGCTAACTAGCTAACATCCACTGGCTACACTGGCTAACCAAAATGAGGCCCTAAGCCTTCTTATTTATACAATTTTGAGGACCTAACAGTCCTCCTAAAAGTTAGGGACTCGGCTGCCCAAAACTTGGAGTTAACAGCAGTCCTACTTGACTTGCTTGGCTGCCCTTGTGCTGATTGATTCGGTGGCCCTTGAACTCCGAGCTGATGGTGGAGAATTCGAGGTAAGGGCCCAAAAATGAAGGGGACACCTTCCTACAAATCCTCTCCCTTGTCTTCCCACGAATTTGGCTGCCAAGTGCTCATTAAGACCTTCAATTTTGTCTCCAAATTGACCAAAAAGGCTACACAAAGCACCCATTAGACTCGTTGGCATAATGACTAACCAAATTCACTCTATTAACATAAATGTAATCAAAAACATGCAATAAACTAATGAGAATGGTGGATTAAGTCAAATTAGGAGGTTGAATGAGCCCAAATAATTGTCCATTTTTGGGGCTCATCATCACCCCCTACTGAAAGTGTTGCTCATCCTCTGAGCAACCAATCTCTCTCCTCATCTTTGATGGCCCTGGTGGCCTCCTTGGCTAAAATCTCGGCCGATTTCTCCTTTGGCTTCCCTCTTTTCAAACTTCTTGTAGAAACAGTTCGTTGGCTTCCTGTAGAAACAGTTTGCTAGCTTCCTGTAGAAACAGTCTGCTAACTTCCTGTAGAGCTGTCTTTGAGTCCATCCTTTCAATCCTTTCTCTCCAGGTGGATGTTTTCAGGCTCCGTCGTTCATAGGTGATGTATATCTTTGGGGGAGACTCCTCCTTTTGTTTAGTTGTGGCGTCCTCAATGATAATTGGCTCTTTTGACTGTGGTTGGGGTCTGCCCACTTTTATCCGTGTGCTCCTTTTTGCTTTAAAGTACATGGATGTTCACCTTTTTCACCTCCCATTTTGCTTTGGAGATGTGCTTAGGGAAGCAAGCACAGTTGCTGCCTCCCTAGCCAATATCTCGGGTGATTTCTCCTCTTGCTGCTCTTTTTCCCCGCTTCCTGTAGAAATCCCTGTGCCTGTTTTTGCCTGTTTTGCTGACTGTGTTTTCTCCTTTTGTTTTTGTGTGGTTTCTTTGGCTGTGACACTCTTCAGTTGGACTTTCCCGGCCTTCTTTGTTCTGCGCTGCATCCTCTTTTCCCTTGGTGTTTTTGTTGTTGTTTCTTCCCCTGTTTTAGGCTTAGCAATCTGGCCCGTTTCTCCTTTTCCTCTTTGTTCTTGCTGTGCCTGGATGTCTTGCGGTTTTTCACCATCGATTTTCTCACCTTTTTCAATGTGTTCTTCTTCCTCACTGCTGGATGGGGTGATATCTTTGGCCAAAACTCTGATATTGTCATCCCTAGACATGTTTTGGAAGATTTCCCATGATATGGGGACAATGTAGGTGTGCAGGGCATCTTCTACTAATAATTTGATGAGCCCATGATGGGCCATCTGGTCTGGAATCCCTTCATTCATTTTTGTCCCACATTCAACCAG